>JBBPDA010095854.1:0-11613 GCA_037974385.1 Arnoldichthys spilopterus
TCTCTCTCTCTCTCTCTCTCTCCCTCCCTCTGTCCATCCTTTCTCTCTGTCTTCTTCCCTCTCTAGTTCTCTTTGTCTCTCTCTCTCTCTCTCTCTCTCTCTCTCTCTCTTTCCCTCTCCCTGGCCTTTTTTCACCACCCTCTTTTCTTTCTCCTAATTTCTCTTATTCCTCTCTCTCTTTCTCACTCTAATTTTCACACTTCTCTCTCCCTCTCTCTCTCTGACACACACACACACACACACAGGAAATTGTGCTTCATTCATTCAGACCTGGAGCGGTAAGAGGCTGTTGTGAAGGAGTGAAAAGGGAGAGGGAGGAAAGAAGAAATACTGCACCATAACAAAGTCTTATAACTGATGTTGGCAGCAGAATGTTTGAAGCCCTGCACTTTCAACCAGACTGGGCAAAAAAAATAGAGCCTTTTGTTTTTAGAGACAGCGCAAGCACAGCTGCTATTTTTGGGTTCAGAATGCTCTGTGAGGACTCTACTGTTCTACAGCTTTTGTTTTAGTTTAAGACAGTGGTAGTGGAACCTGGAAGAAAAAGCACCCAGTAACTCCTTCTGTAGGACAGAGTTCTGGCTTTCTGTCTTTATGATACTATTGTATTACACCTCAGGTGGTGCATACTATGACATGGTGTCATACACTTGTTCCAAGTTAAAACTTCATATTTTATACATATATATATGATTATATTATATATAAAATGCACCCCATATATATCATACATATGTAAGTGTTTATTTATCCCAGATGCACTGTATATGTAAGTACCTATATGTAATAACAGTATACCCCATAATATCATCCTTATAAATTGAAGTTGAATGTAATAATAATATTCTAGATAACAATTTTCACTTTAAATGGAACAGAACAAAGATAAAAGGGCCACTTTACTTTCTATGTATGGGCACTGTAGGTAACGATGTATTGCTCTGGTTCTTCTACACATTCAGGACACTGACACTCTCTCTCTCTCTCTCTCTCTCTCTCTCTCTATGTCTCCCTCCCTCTCTATCTCTCTATCTCTCAGTGTATGACGAACACAAACATGCACAGCAAAACCTGTTGCAAAGAGTGTTACTCACAGTCCGCGGAGCCGGAGCCAGATTTTCTCGATCTGGTCGGGTTGGAGGTACTTCAGAGACGTGCTCTCAAACTCCTCGATCTCTTTGGTGGGAGACTCCATGTCTGGGACGGAAGCCTGAAGTTAATCCCTTTAGGAAGAATGAGGGATCCAGACAGACAGAGAGAGAGACAGAGAGAAAGAGAGGGAGAGAACGAGCTAGAGTCCTTCTTCAGTCCAGCTGTGACCTGAGCACTGCAGCTGGCAACTTCATCCTCTCATCCTCTCTCCTCTACCTTTCTCTATTCCTCCTCCGGTCTGTATGCAGCTCCCTCGCTCTCAGCTTTAGTTCAGGACTTGGAAGGGGTGGGGAATGTGTGACGCTCAGAGGTGCTTGTGTGTGTGTGTGTGTGTTTGAGTGTGTGTCCTAGGCTGAGACTGGTATACTGAGCGCGCTCAAACAGCAGGAAGTCTAAAGCAGAGCAATACACAAGCTCTTGGTCTCTCTCTCCCACTCTCTTTCTCTCTCACATACACTTTCTATACCTCTTATTCATCATGAGCTTTATTGGAAAATTTATATACACACACACACACACACACACACACACACACACACACACACACACACACACACACACACACTGTCCCTGATCTGTCCCTTTTTCTTTCATTCTTTCTTTCTGTCCTTTTCTCTCTCTCTCTCTCTCTCTCTCTCTCTCTCTCTCTCTGTCTCTCTGTCTCTCTTCTCTCTCTCTTGCTCGCTCTCTCTCTGTCTCATTATTTCAGTCTCTCATTGTCTCTAATTCATTCAATACTTACATGACAATTTAGATTAGTGAGGTGAAAGCACTGCAAGAAGCAACATCATAATGTTGTACTGTCTCTCACTCTCTCTCTCTTTCTCTCTCACTGTCAGCTGACATGAGAAATTTACATTTGCATTGTGAAACCGCTGCATTGTAATGTAATGCAATATAGTGCTCTCGCTTTCGTTTCTCCCCACTTTTTTCTTTCTCTCGCTCACTGTCTCATTCAATATCTGCTTTATTGACATGATAAATATACATTTTCATTGTCAAAGCAATTCAACACGCAATGTTGTAATGCAATACAGTAATCTCTCTCTCTTTCTCCCCCTCTCTCTCCCTCTCTCACCCCAACCCCTCCACCCCCCGTATTAATGCAGCCTACTGATCCAGCTGTGAGTGAGTGGTGGAGGAAGGGAATGAGTAAGAGTGGCAGGGAGGGAGGGATGGAGAGACAGAACAGAGAGAGAGAGATACGGAGAGAGCCACCAGCAGTGATGGCAGGGTGTAGTCGGATCGATAATGACAAAGTGTGGCCTCTTTATTTGCCATGAAGGAGAGTTGGTGGGGTGGAGGGAAGAAAGGTATGGAAGGAAATGGATCCTTCTGAAGGCAGAAAGACAAGAAAGCAATAGGAGGGAGCAGGAAAAAGAGCTTTCACTACAAAAAAGAGAACTGCGTCTCACACACACACACACACTGCTGAAGAGCTACTCTTGCTCTTTCCCTGTTCTTTCTTCTCCCCGAGCCCAGTGCGAATGTTCACTGAGCAGATATTTTCCACTGTTTATGTCAATGGAGATGACTAGTATATGTCAGTCAATGGAGCCGTTACCGTGAAGAGGGCATTGTGTGCTTCCATGCAACCAGCCATGCCCAAACGTATAACTGGCCAAAACACCACTTTTATGTGCGTACACACTTACCAATTTTATTAAAACATACACATCATTTATACTTGCCTTTATTGACCATTTAATCAGAAACACCTACCATACAGGTGTGTATGTGTAGGTTTAGGGCTGAACTGACCAATCCATGATCTGTCCACAGACGTTCTTTGGTAGCAAAAATTGTGAGCCGACACAAAAATGAGAGCTATTGTTGAAATTCCTAAATTCAGAGTGCCCTGTTAATTTCATATGTTCACATTTTTTAATAAGCTGATGTTGTCATATCAAATGCATGTTTCTACACTTCAACCCAGAATCAGACTTAAAGACCCAGTTCCAGTGTTTTTTCAGTGGTCTCGGACTCGTTTTTGGACCTGACTGTTCTACTGAATCCAACTACGTGGACAGTGTTTCAACTTTTAACAGCTGACGGCTGACCACACCAATATCTTTACCACCAGATCTACAAAACAAATCATTTTCACAATACAAAAAACAGCTGCAATGGTAACATCACTGATTTAGAGAGGGTTTTCAGAAAATGGTCATTGGTTTAATTATTTCAAAATCTTTCTAGAACAGGAATTGGCCAGCTGGTAACCAAACATATGGCTGCCAAGACTCATCTCTGCCCACTGTTGTCATTTGTTGCCTTTATTTTCAAAAGAATTTTCAACCTAGAGCGCACTCATAACATCACCTAAAGGCAAAGAAAAGGAACAGAGCAAACAGGCTAAACACCCTAATATGGATTTTAAAGCAGATCATTTTCATTATTGATAGATCATTTATCAATTAATTTGAACTGTGTCAGTGTCACTGCTCCTTTGAGAATAGCCCATCAACCAAGCAATATGTGGTCAGTGGTGGGCCAATAGAAGTCCCAGAAGTTGAGGGTGTCAATAAATTGTGCGGTAGCAGAGTTGTACCTAATAAAGTATATGAAATAAACTGGCCACTCCATGTATTTTTATGACTAGAAGTTGAAGTAAATAATAAAATCCACTCAGACTAAGCCTCATGCGCAGAAATGTTTTATTGCATTCTGTCTATCCTGACCTCGCAGCACTTCCTGCCTCTTACCAGCAGTGAATATCATTTAATCTCCTTTACCCTTTTGTTTCTTGTCCTTTTCTGCTGTGTCCTCTGCTCTGCAATGGGAGCTTCCTGAGAGGGAACGCAGACTGCAAACCAAGCTGTAAATATAATAAACTGGAAGAGCTGGACTTACATCAAGGACCTGAATAAAAACACAAACAATTCTCAACATTCAGTGAAAGCCAAGAGTACTCAGCTTACTTCAGACTACTGACCCAGCCATAAATAAGTGTCAGAGCGAGAGAAACGGAGAAAGAACTTTATTTTCTTCAACGCTTCTGAATACTTGTCCTTGTGTTTGGTATATGTAACCAGTTGATGTGTGAATTTTCTGTTAAACACATTCTGGATTATTAGATGCTGACAGGGAGAGGGAAAAACAGATGGAGGAGAGCACAGTCAGGCATGAATAAGAATTAATTCGAAATAAACAGATTTTGTGTAATTATACATCACAAACACACATGCACATATGTGTGTGTGTGTGTGTGTGTGGAGTATGAAATTAAAAAGTAAAACATATGCTGTAAATCAGCATATGCATGCGTCCCTGACTCAACGCGCAGGCACAACTGCACAATTAGCATTTTGCTAACAGTAGCCACTCAAGCTAGGTACAGGCTAATAAAGGCTGGGAACAAGGAATAAAAAAGACATAACTGGAATGTTGAAACTAACCAAGGTGTCGAGAGAAGTTGTTCCAGAAAAGGGGAACATCTCTGTTATTTGGAACTAGTTCAGTATTAAATCATCTGATGCAGGGCACTGACGTGAAGCTACAACGCTACCTGCTGATAGTGAGGTTGACAGTGGCAAAGAACTTTTATGTCTCTTAGTGAAACTATTGGAACTATGTTGACAAGCTGCTGTTCTTAAGAGAGAACTTCACTGGCCAGTTTTAGCAGCGTTCTTGTTATTTATGAAATTATTGAAAACATTATGGTATTGTTCTTGTGTTGTTTGTTATATTAGCCATCTGAAAAACATTATTTTTTGTCTTATTCACTGAAATTACTCGTTTCACTTTACTTTTTAGCAGCTGTGTGCCTTCATACTTCCATTTGTGTTTTTGTGTTCATACAATTTCATTTGTGTTCTTGTCAATACAAGTTGACTCACAGCTCCATCTAACCATAAAAGTGTTCTTTTGGTACAGCAGAACAGGTCTTTTTTTTGTGTAGCACATGAACAATAATTTCGGGATTCTCTAGCTTTTTGCTAAATAAATGCTGTCTGCTGTTTTATGTACTTAATATGTTATCTTTTTTTTTATTATTTACATAAAGGAACAGGTCAGGCTACTCCTCCCAAAATCCTAGCGCCCACCCCAGCCCAAACACTTTCCAAAGAAAAGTCCTTTCTCTGTTTCTTTTCTCAGTTTTTTGAAAACTGATGTAAAATAAAATAAAAAAGGGTGAGAAGGCCACATGACTGTATATAAGTAAGACCTCTGCAGCACTGACAAATGACTTGTGTGCTTTCAAGTGAACATTTTAATTAGCCTAGTTTGTCAATATTCAACATTAAATCTAATGACACTGATGGTGATCAGTATCCCATTTCCCCAATTAGTGCTCATTTTCTCTATTCCTTTTCACTGCATTGAAGTATTTTTATATTGCCCAGCTCTAGCATTAGAGTATTGTATATACATTCTTTTGAATCAAGATCACCTTTACCTGTAATGTCTGTTCTGTTCTTAAGTATTCTCCACAGTATTTGACAGAAGAAATCAAAATGGCCCTATACACGTGAGGGAACATTGCATGTATACTGAAGGCTGCTTGAAAAGAAAAGGAAACAATCCATGCAGCTGTAATGATGAAATGTTGCAGTGGTGTCTGGACATAGTGCTGCACAGTCCCTCTGACAGTAGTATATTACATTCCCTGTGACTCAAAGCCGATAACACATAGTTTGATTTCAGCAACAGCAGCCTAGACTGGAAAGAGAAATTATCTCCTTCTTCATTACATTTGGCAGAAACATTTTCACGGTAAGCCAACATATTAATACACAGTAACCATCTGTGGACAAATCAAAAACGATGCTATAATGCTACTTGTCAGGGTATCACGACTCTAAAGATATTGGCCTGCTCTGACTGTGGCTCCACCCACTCATTACTACATTCATAAGACTAATTAATGCACACGCACAAAGGCTACATCTGCAACTGAAGGTGGCTGTATTGAATTAGTCATTGTCTTTAAAGCCAGTATTGTGACAAAGGTACCTGCAACTTAACTGTTTTTGATACTGTTTGGTTTGGACGTCACAGCTGTCTCAGCTACAAGGCAACATTTAGTCTATTTCAGACACAGCCATAATTGAGGGCTGTATCTGACTTGCTGTGAAGTTGTTGCAGTATCCCAGTACATTTCTGAGCTGTGTTCTGATCATGGGTTTGCATAGTTTGTGTCTGTCTGCCTGTGTACTGTCCCCTGTCTGATGACTATGATTGTTAAATTGGCCCTTATAAATATGCTTAGAAAAATGCATCCTAGTAGTGCCTGTCATTTATTCCAATGGGGCTAAATCAATCACCTAGATTAAGTGTGCTATGCTGTAAACACAGATGGCCCGAATATAAACTAATAGTTTAAAGCTTACATTTCTGTAAGCATTGTAGCTCCAGTGCAAACTAAAAAAGCAGACTTCAGACTCTGAACATGTTTTGGCTGATGGGTTAAAGGAAAATTGCTTACATTTGATTTTCGGACAAACTGTCCCTTTAAAGATTCGCGTGACTGGTTATTTTGGTCATTCAGCCAAAGCAGCTTGTGGTGTTCAGAGAATAAGTGTATGCAGAATTCCAGGCCAGTTTTTTTATGCTGAAGCAGCTAATTATTGTGATTTTCTTCAATAATAAATGTAATGTAATAATGTTCCACACTGTGAATATATTGGTTTGTTTATTAACCATTATATCTCCTGCTCTATATGTGCTGGAGATTTAAATCTTGAGTTGTTACTCTTGGGTTGTAACAATCTGATTGACTGTCCAGAAGGAGAAAAAACATTGCAAAAAAAATCTTTTAAAAATTCATCTGCTAATGTGGTGAGTATATTAAGCAAAATAAACAAAATTAAAGCAAAAACAATCTAGATTAAAGAAAGAAAATGTCTTGAAAGTAGATAATTTCATTTTTCAGATATTTATATAGATGTGTGTTTTTATTTTACTTATTCATTATAGATAGCATGCTCTGTGTTATATAAATTCTCAAAGAATCTACGCCATCACCTATTTGCTGCTTTATATTTCAGCCCAACCCCAACTTAAAAAGAACACTTGTATCACTAACAAAATTAACTAAAGTTAAGAACACTCGGCCTTATTGACCGACCAAATTTCTTAAACCTGCTTACACTGTTTTACAAAGATTCTGACATTCACCAACATTTTCTTATTTCCAATTTGTTCTTAGGTAAGAAAAGAAGCTACACACTCTCAATAGCACACTTACATTGAGTGCTGTCATGTTTGTGCAAAATAACTGGTTATGAACATGTTCTTTCTCAAGAACAAAATTAAGAAAAAACTTAGGATGATAGTGGTGAATGAGGCCTAGTGTTTTCCATTTTTGGAGTAAAAGGTTTTGTCACGACAGTGATGATATAGGATAGTATCTGCAATTCTTTAAGACCTAAGCTCTGAGGGTACTGTGGACCCATAATAACTCAAAATGTGTTTTAAAATTCAATATCAGCAGCTTACATTACGTCTCTTCCATTATAAGAAGATTTGCCAGTGTGCTGTACAATATTCTATCTGTGCTATAATCTGTGAAAGATGCAAAAAATAAGTTTTCATTTAAAGTCTCTGAGGGTATTTCCATATCCACAATAGATTCTTAATGGTTCTGTATAAGATGAACCTGGACCAATGAGGTAATCAGTCATACCTTCTATTAATTTCATTCAAGCACTTTCAAATGTGGCTATGCCCTACAGAGCACCTCAGACAATCCAGTGGAAAGTAAGAACTTTCTTTTTGATATTCCTTCTTATGCCAATCCATTTTCATCGTCTTTACTACTTACTGCTTTTATGTCTTTTTTCTTTAGTCTTTACTCCTTCTGTTATTCATATTCTTTCTTAACCCCTTTATTGTTTTAGTGTTTTAGTTCCACTACTTGTTCTGTTTTTAATTTCTTATTTTTCAGTCTCTCTTTCTTTCTGCTTCTAACAACTTGCTGGTGACTCAGCTCCACCAGTCTTTCAATTACATGATGCAATGCATGCTCCAGGGGATATTGCCAGAGCACTGGTCTCAAAGGAGGACCACCACTATCCTGCTTTCATCTCTGAAGATGGGCACCAGTGTGTGTGTGCGCATGTGTGTGTGTGAGGTGACAGTGCTTAGACCCATACTCCATCTCCAGTTCTTCAAAGGCCTGATTGTGATCAAGCTTTGCCTCTATTGAATCCCACTCTCTCCGCTAGGCTCCACTGGCTCTCTCTCTACAGAGGCTGGAGAATAAAAAGGTTTTGTGGTGACTGACAGCAGTGTCAGTGCACATTTTTTGCAGGCTGATGTCTCCATTGACCTGCACGCGCCAGGCTTCTGCGTGTCTCTTCAAACCGTAATGGACGAAGCCTGACATTTGACCACTGAAAACACAGCTCATAATACCACCACCAAAACTACACACACATCCCATTCACACACCTCAACCCTAGAGAGAGAGTGATACTCACAGACATTCAATAATAATCCCCACAACAAATCCTGATATGGCAACAATGTATGAGCTGGTAATTATAGCCATGTTGTTAGTTAGAGTAATGAGGGCTAAGGTCTTAGTCCGATTCTGAATACGGCCTGAGAATGTACTGTTCACGTTTTAAAAGACTTACACTCTGTAATCAGGTATTGAGTACGTTATCATGTTTTAAGTGTCAATAAACCTGACCTGTACCCACCCAATATCAGCCAAGTAATAAATCCGTGTCTCAAAATCAGAATAACAGAACAACGATGCTGCGCTGTGCTGAAGTTTATTATACACAGAGGTCATTCAATGTTTACAGAGATAAAATACAAATAAAACAATGACAGAATTAGAAGAAAATGATAGACTTTTGCCAATAGCAAAGTTAAAGTGAGGGATATATGTACTGGAATGTATTAGTTTACAGTGAGTTGCAGCTGTGTTTGGTTGAGCAAAAGCGGATGCAGGGCGGAGCTGGAGCTTGAAAAAGCCAGTGCCAAATAGGATAGTCCATGATGATTTGCCCCAAAATGGAGAACCATGGAAACCAGTCACACTGCCAGATAGTGACAATAATAGCCATCATTAGAGCATGGAAAGATAAAGATATATAAAAAAAAAAAAAAAAACATTCATAACGGAGTTTGGATGAGTTTTTTAATCAAGCAATTCTCTTTAACAACATTAAAGAATTTTTATCTTGGTTTCTTTGTTCCTTTCCATACATTTCCATTTATTTCCTTTTCTGAAGGTCTCTAAAGTGAACCATCGTTCCTGTGCCAAAAAAGTCTCCAGTGTTCTGCCTCAATGACTACCATCCTGTTGCACTTTCCCATCATCATGAAATGCTTCGGGAGGCTCGTCATGAGGCACGTCAAGACCCAGCTGCCTCCTTTCCTGGACCCCCCGCACTTTGCGTACTGCTGAAACCAAAGGACACATATGTGCGAATGCTGTTCATAGACTTTAGTTCAGCATTTAAAGCAATCATCCCCCAACACCTGACTGAAAAGCTGAGCCTTCTGGGCCTGAACACCTCCCTCTGTAATTGGGTCTTGGACTTCCTGACTGAGAGGCCTCAGTCAGTTAGGATTGGGAACAACACTTCCAGCACCACCACAGTGAGCACTGGTGCTCCACAGGGTTGTGTGCTCGGCCCCTTGTTGTTCACTTTGCAGACTCCCGATTGTGCAGCAATGCACAGCTCGAACCAATTCAACAAGTTCACCGATGGCACAACTGTGGTGGGTCTCATCAGCAAGAACGATAAGTCAGCATACCAGGAGGAGGTGAAGCGGCTAACACACTGGTGCAAAAGAAACAACCTATCTCTGAATATTGACCTAACAAAGGAAATGGTTGTTAACTTCAGGAGAACCACAAGTGTACACTCTCAGCTACATATTGACGGCTCATGCGTTACGTTCATCAAAGCACCAAATTCCTTGGTGTTTACCTGGTGGAGAACCTCACCTGGCCCCTGAACATGTTACATTCTAAGGAGACTGAGGAGATTGGTTGCTGTTGCTCTGTCTTTGTACCTGTCTGTATTGGCACTGTCCTGCAATGTTTGCACATCTTTGCACACAATGCACATTATGTTGTAGTTTTGTGGTCCTGTTTTTCATGTAGCACAGTGATCCTGGAGGAACATTGTTTCATTTCACTGTGTAATGTGTGAACTGTATATGGCTGAAATGATAATAAAAGCCTACTTGACTTGATATAAATTCTATCAACAATATGAGTTTGTGCATCCAGCATGGCAGATTAAAACATGTTTTAAGGTAATGCTAGCAGATAAGAGGAATGAAATAAGGGGAAAACTAAAGCATGGGGAAATGTTACATTTATGCATTTGGGAGACGCTCTTATCCGGAATGAGTTAAAGTTTAAGCGTTCTACAAACGGAGGAGCATGTGATGGTAAGAATCAAACTCTAATCTGTTGAGTGGAGGGCAGGAAAATTACTTTGATATCTTACATGTATGAACATGGCAAGCATTAACATAATTGAACACACAATACAGCATTAGATATGTACAACAACAGCAGATAATCCAAACCCAGATGTCAAAAACTATGTTGGTCATTACTGCTCCTGCATGTAAAGCATAAGGATTTTTTTGTATCTTATTCAACTTGCATGCTTTGTTTTTTCTCACTGTGTCTGAGCAAACACCTCGTTTTTGGTCACCCTATAATCATATTACACATTTATGATGTAATTTTGATTATGGTGTATGGTAAATAGTTTACACCACTACTGAGTATATGTTTTTTGTATGCTTAGTTCATCTAGGTGTTGGCTGTCCAGAGAATCTGTTCTGAATGAAGGCTTAAAAATGAAGTCCCAACTGGCAAAAGCTAAGTAGTGTCAAAGTGCAAAAAAGTGGTTAGTGAACACAGGAAAGGATGTTATTATGGACTAGCATTTCCAACTCATTTTCCAGAGGTCAACAGAAAAGGTGGAGATATCCTGGAATACCCACCAAAAGAGATTGCAAAAAAACCAATTCCAAGTTCTTTGTCCACAGAATATAAGACTGTGGCAAAGTACCTAACTATAGGTAGCTATCTTGCTAACTTTTAGCTTGTCATCCTCTTCAACTAATCTCCTCTTCAACAGTAATGATGACTTCAAGGGCTCTTTTTGGACTATCTAACGGGAGGCGTAAAGCTTAAGGTACAACTAAGATTTATGAGTGTGTCCAAATCCATTTTGCTATTTTGAAAAAATTCTTGTAACATAATAAGTTACGTTAAGTCTAACGTAACATATTTACACACATGTATTAAAAACATATACACACACACATTGTTAGGTTAAACTTCTGTTTCTTTACTCTGAGCCTTTTCCCTTGTCTTTGTTTGGTTTGCCATGTGCTCTGTATCCTCACATTTGCCCTGCCCTGGTAGTTATTCTCATTAGCTGTACCTTGTATGGTATGGTGAATTCGGACACTCAGCTTTAAAACTCTAAGACTATTTGACCAAACTTTAGGTCATCTTGACCGCCTTCA
>JBBPDA010095925.1:5000-11610 GCA_037974385.1 Arnoldichthys spilopterus
TTTCTCTTTCTCTCTCTCTTGCTCCGTTTCTTCTCCCTCCCTCTCTCTCTCTCTCTCTCTCTCTCTCTCTCTCTCTCTCAGTGAAAGCAGTACATTGTTTTGGAAACACTGCCATCACTTGCATTTCATCAAAGTTGAGATACAGCCTTGAAACACAGCTCTGCAGATTCTCACCATGTATAGTTAAGATTTTGGAGGTGGGCAAGGTGGCCATTGCAAACTATGTTTACCCAAAACCCTCTTATGTGTTTTATCACAGACAGGTATACATGCATCTGACTACATGCCTTTACGCTGGACAGCTAAATTTGCTTGGCTAGTGGTGACGAATCATACCCCTTCAATTAAAAATCACTATATGAATCAGCAACTACAAAGATACAAAGCTACAAATCAGAATGTTGCAGCCTAATGCAGGCTCTGAATATTTCTCTCTCATTGTGTTTTTGTTTTTCTTTTGTTTTGTTATTTTCATTTTTAATCATTTTGTAGTAGTTCTAGTGAAATAACTTCTAGTGTACATGGGTTTACTCATTACAGAATTTACACACATTCATGGCTGTTGCAACTGTGGGAGATGCAGGTGTTGAACACCCTCTCTCCCTCCCTCAATTTAACTATTAAGGAAACACAGTTTCTCAGTTTTATGTGGGTTTAACAAACACACACAGAAAAAAGCACATCTTCTGAACCATGAGACCTAAAGATTTTCAAACCAAAACTCGTATGCACCATGAGAAAGGAAATTATATTGTGGAAGCATTGGCTAAGGTGCTCATTTGCCAGGCAGAAGGTTCCTGGTTCAAACTCCATGTCTGAAAAGTAAATGAACTATTTTTGTAAAACAGAGGACCTCAGTGAGCCTTCTTGTGGTTGAATGGTAGAATGCTGGTCTGCAGGATACATGGTTTTGAATCCAAATCCAAATTTAAGTGTGTTTTTAAACACTGGCCTTGTGGGGCGTTTTGTGCTTGGACCCCTATGATCGCCACTTGTGACTATATTTGTTGTTGCTGTTGTCATCGCTTTCATGAGTAAACCGCCCAATGTGTCCTCAATTAGCACCCTTAACCAAGTGAGCCACCCCCGCTCCCTTACAGACAAAACACTAACACATCTGCATGCGAACATTTCAGTGGTGACAAAAAAAATGCTAATTTACAAAAAAAAGATAGAGAAATAAAAGAAAATGCATAAAAAAAACAACAAAGAGAACAGACTGTGAGTGTGCAGGGACTTGCAATGTGTTTATATATTGTGCATATGTGTGTGTGTGTGTGTGTGTGTGTGTGTGTGTGTGTGTGTTTGTGTGTGTGTGAGGGAGAGAGAGAGAGAGAGAGAGAGAGAGAGAGAGAGAGAGATAGAGAGAGAGAGAGAAAGAGAGACAGTAATAAACGCGCCTGCTGGAAATGAAACCCCCTCATTATTGCCAAAACAATCTGGCTAAGTGCTGCCCATATTAAGGCCGGCTTTAAACTCTGTGTGGAAATTCCTTTGTTTGGACACTGGATGGGCCCTTGTGACTGGCATTGAGCCAACTAATGGGAAACCTGATGTATGCGTGTGTGTGTGTGTGTGTGTGTGTGTGCGTGTGTCCATCATGAGGCCAGACAAGGACGGAGTCAAGAGTGGGAATCTCTCATCCAATTACAGCTGTGTGTGTGTGTGTGTGTGTGTGTGGGGTCAGCCATGCAGAAACATTTAATTACTAAAAACCAATTACGCCAGTGGCAAATATATCAGCAGTGACTAAATACACAGGGAGGACCACAAGGGACAAGTGTGTGTGTGTGTGTGTGACTCTTTGTGTGCCTCATGTCTCTTTGTGTAACTTTTCATATTAGCAAACTCATTAAACACATAGAGGAAATGACCTCCCTCCTCTTTTGTGTTATAAATGCTCTTTTCTGACCACAGACCTGCTCTTGGCTGGAGATTTCTGGGGGATTTGACCACTCTCGAACTATCAGTGACACTGGCATGTGTAACACTGCTGTGCCTGATTACCTAACACCAGTACCACACACACTACCATGTCAGTGTAACTGCGTTGTAGAAAATCAAGTGTTCATACTTGGTAGTTTTGAATCCTGGTGTGACTGCTCTGTTGCTGTGTTTCTTTGGAACAAGTGAACATTTCTATATGCCTGGTCCGGAGTACAAGCAGGCCGAGACCCCTAAGGTGTTTCAGTCCACTCCCAAACAAACTGTTTGGTTTATTTGAAGTATGAACGCAATATAGACCAAATAATGAACCACTTTTTCTCTCAGCAGATGTTTGGGGACATGCAAAAGACGCTGGTTTGGCACGTTTTTGTTTAATCTAAATCTGCTCTGAAATATTATAAAAATATAGGTTAGTTTTAGAGGTATGAAGCACATTCAAAACCATAAAATGCTCTAGATATATATCAAATGACATAATTTATATTATGTATGTCACTTTTTCTCTATTTTGATAAAGCAGCAAGAACATTATGGCTGTATTTCAGGGGTTTCGCCTTCTTTGCATTGTGTGAAAAATCATAAAGCCAATAAGCCCAAATGTATGCCATAAACTCTGCCCCACTGAATGTCATTTTTTTAAAAATACATGAACTAAAATGTAAAAATAAGTGCTTTCAGACTTCTTCATATTTCAACTGCTGAAAGATATTCCCCCTTTTTCTGTGTCCACACTACAGAAACTGAGGACTGTTACAGTTAGACATTTTCAGCTCCTGCTTCAGGGTAACTACTTTCCCCGCACAAGATAGGTATGGGTTTCTAAAAATGTGGCCAGTGAGTGGGAGTGTGAAGTATGGGTGTCTAATAATGTGGCCAGTGAGTGGGAGTGTGAGGTATGGGTGTACAATAATGTGGCCAGTGAGTGGGAGTGTGAGGCATGGGTTTCTAATAAAGTGGCCAATCAGTGGATGTATAAGGTAGGGGTTTCCAATAAAGTGGACCATGAGGTATTGCAAAAAGGTGTACCTGATAAGAAGGCAACATTTTATTTCGTTTTTCTCCTCCATCTCAGTCCACTCTAACTCAGGCCTGCCTCTTATCTTTCTACCCTAAGGGTGAACAGGTGGGGCTGTATCTGTCTACTCACCCCATTTACTCATCTTGCTTTTGTCTTCCTCACATTTGTCTCACACAGGTTTACCTATTTTCAGGGTCGGGTGTTAGTCTTGGTGTTAAATTTCTCTCTGTCATATCCTAAAGGGGCTTAGTTAATTCATCCTTTCATTCTCTCATACAGCTTTCAGGAAAAACGCAGGCAAAAGAAGCACAAAAGAAACAGGTGTGTGAGAAATTTGGCTGAAGCAGTTGTGGGCGAAAGACTGTGGGAATAGTGTGTGTGTGTGTTCTCTTACCTCATGCTTGCCCTTCATCCTGCAAATCCTGATGTCATTCCTGTTGGACTCCCATGTCCTTTTCTGCATCACACAAACAGAGGAGTCAAAGTGTACATCTAGGTTGAGGACATTAGTCCTATTTTACTAACATTCACCCTAACTTTACTCCTTTCACTTTACATTTTACCTATTATTTGCTCCATTTTACAAGTTTACTTCCACTTTACTTTACTCTTTGTTTCCGTTTCATTCTTACTTTACTCCCAAATGACCCTCTCTTTAGTCTTACTATATCCCCACAATTACTTTCAAATTACTCTAACTTTACTCCCACTTATTTATTTCCACTTTACTCTGACTTTACTCCCAAATTATCCTCTCTTTAGTCTAACTCTACCCCCACAATTCTTTCACATTACTCTAACTTTAACCTTTCTCCAACTTTACCCTGTCTTTAGTCTAACGATACCACACAATGGCTTTCACATTACTCTCACTGTACTGTCCCTTTATTTAACTCTTATTTACTCTCCCACTTCATTAAAACTTTACACTTATTTTACTGTTTTATTATTTTTTAATAAATCATTTTACTTTTATATTGTACATTTACTCTCATTTCTGTACTCTAACTTTGTTGTTTATAATCAATCCTTAAGTAAATATACTTGACTCTTAGTTTCTACCCACTTAACTCAAATTTTATTCCATCTTTCCTTCAGCTATAACCTAATTTTATATTGCCTTTACTAAATATTTACAACACATGAGGGGTGCATAACTCCAGTCCTAGAGTTCCACCACCCGGCAGAGTTTAGCTTCAACCCTAATGTAACACACCCAGTCTAATTAATAAAGGCCCCCAGGGCAGTCTGAATTACAAGAACCATGTGTGTTGGATCTGGACACTCCAGGACTGGGCACCCTTGCACTACACCAGCTTCAACCACTTTACTTACACTTTGTTCTAATTTGACCTTACTCTTACTTTAAACAACAGTTTATCTTACCTTACTGTAGAACATCTCATCTCCTGCTACATTGTCCAACTCCACACGAAAAAGGTCATCCCTGACACACACACACACACACACACACACACACACACAAAGACAAGAACTTAGTAACGCATATTCCAGAGTAAACATTCAGCATCAGTTTTAGTCTCCAAACAGACACAATTCACATGCTTGGTAAAATTCAAATTCCTATCTGCATAATCTTAAATCAGTGCTTCCCTTTTTGAGACTGCCCTACCCTGAACATGCTAGTGTTTTCCCTGCTCTTATACAACCACTTCAACCCAGGAAAGGCTAGTTAATTACTTGATTAGACAGAAAGATCTAATTAGTCCATTAGCATGGAAAACACTAAAACCTACAAGGGGGTCTCTTGGACCAGGTCTGGGAAATGCTGTATGGATATTTTCCTTAATTCCGTAATGTCAGTCATATGCCACCTGATCTAGAATGTTTAAAAAACAAAGTACAATTCGTTTTTTAATTTACATAAGCACCACAAGTGCAATCACCGTTATCTCTGGCCAATAGAGTCATTCTGATTTTAACAGTATTGTGAAGGGGCTTCGTTATAATCTGACCAGTCAAATTAAAGAGCAGTGTAATATAAACAGTCCCGACAAATCAGCAGCTTCATGAAAAAAACGCTTTGCTGGAATTTCAGTACATATTGCTTCATGTACCTCTTAGAAAATGGCAACTTCCTGAGTGGTTTGGCCTTGTCATTGACTGAAAATGAAACGCAGCCGCCCAACCCCTGTAAATCATACGCATGCTAGCAAAAGGCCAATTCTGGAGCGTCCAGCTAGACCTTGTTACCAAGCAATTCAGTCAAGCTCCAGAGAATCAGGCTAATGAGCTGCCAGTCCAGCCGCTTTGTTCATAAACACTCTAACAAGACACATAGCTAATGTGAACAAGAGTGCAAACAAATGTCCACTTGATGTCTGACTGCTATTTTAGGAGGTGATGGGCAGTCTAAAGATGTGTTACTCTAACTAATTGTTATTAAAATAAGTGCCAGTCGCAGACCATACACATTAAGCTGTCACTGAGTAGATGCTATTGGTGTTGAGAAAGTGTTATTGGTTTATTTTCTTGACGTAATTGCATAATTAATTCCAGTTTGCATTGACATGTGCTTCTGACTTTTGATGGTAACATGGCAAAAAATCTACTGAACACACCAGCAGTGTTTTCACCAATACAAAGCATGATAAAATATCTCCTACTAACAAATGAGCCCCAGTGTCCCAATATAACACATCAGTCTTGTCATCAAACTAGTGTTGTTGTGTATCTTGGATGTAATTATTCAATTATTAATCTGACCATGTATTACACAGTATGTACTATGATATGTTTTGTATCTACTAGGAATTATTCAGTAGCCACTATAATTACTCAGTATCTACTAGAATTATTATGTACCTACTACAGGTATATATCACAAATTTCATCACGATTTGAACCAATCTAATCTTCTAGCCAACAATCTGATCATTGCGATTTGGTTCGCACTGAGGACTGCACTCAGTATGAAATTTCACAATATGGAAATGTGAATCTAACATTGAGATTTATATGTAAATGGTATTATCTTTGATTAAATTTTAATTTAAAAAACTGCTACATTTCCCTCAACTCACACATCCAAACATATTATAATGTATTATTATAATGTGAACACTGTATTATTAAAGGTCAAATTCAGCAGCCTAATCATAAGCAAAAGCAGGTTCTCAAAACAAAACACTGCACATGTTAAAATGAAGAAAAAAATTAATGAGTTGTGGAACGAACACAAAAATTGAATTTTGTGTCACATCGATTAATTGGATTGTGCACTATTTTGATCAATGCATCAATTGTAGCAATCGGAAGAAGCTTGGATCCAAATGCAAACTCAACATTGCTTTTTATTTGCATTGCGCAAACAGGTAAGTCCACAGGGAAAAAGCAGGGTTAAGGCTGAAGCTAAGGTCTTGGAGAATAAGCAATGGTCGGTACACAAACTATGAGCTAGGGGTGCTAAGAAAGCTAAGGCTAGGAATATTCTAAGACTAACCAACTTTGAAAACGGCTAGGGATACTGCAGTCAAACTAACAGTAAGCTTCGCACCCACCTAGTGTTGGGTGCGAGCTTATGTAATGTCTCTACTTAGTCCTTTACTGAATGCCACCTGGGCGAGGCTGGGCGTGGGAACCGTTTCCGGGGTAACAGACCCCAACCACCAGGTGGCAGCACCT
>JBBPDA010095936.1:0-11609 GCA_037974385.1 Arnoldichthys spilopterus
CTCTCTGTCACATTTCACTCCTGCCACTTTTCTCCACCCACTCCACTCTGCCGCCACTCTCTACTTCAACTCTCTTCTGCAGGTCTTTTTACTCTGGACTGATCAACTTAAGTTAACTCCTCCACCTTCATCACCTCTACTCCCTGCATCCTAACCACTTCACTGTCCCCCTTTTCATTCACACTCATGTATTCTGTCTTAGACCTACTCACTTTCGTTCCTCTCCTCTCTAAAGCATATCTCTACCTCTCCAAGGTCTCTTCCAGCTGGTCCATACTCTCAATACAAATCACAATGTCATCTGCAAACATCATAGTCCACAGGTTCCTGCCTATTCTCATCTGTCAACCTGTCTTTTACCATTGCAAACAAGATACGGCTCAGAGCTGATCCATGCTGTAATCCCAGCTCTTCCATCACTGCTACTGCAGACCTCACCACTGTCACACTGTCCTGATACACATCCTGTACCACCCTTACACACTTCTTTGCCACTCCTGACTTCCTCATACAATACCCCAACTCCTCTCTAGACACCCTGTCATGTTCTTTCTCTAAGTCCACAAAGACAAAGTCCTTCTGACCTTCCTTATACTTCTCCATCAACACACCCTTAGAGCAAACTTTGCACCTGTAGTGCTCTTTCCTGGCATGAAAACTGCTGCTCATTAATCGTCACATCTCATCTTAACCTAGCTTTTGTAACTCTTTCCCATGACTTCATACAGTCTTGTCCCTTGCACACAGAGAGTTATTCGTATTCTTTGAATCTTTTGATGATATTATGTACTGTAGATGATGAGGTATTTAAAGTCACCACAATTTTACCTTGAGGAACATTAGTCTGAAATTGTTCCATTAAAAAATTGTTCCATGAAAAAATCCACAGAAAGTTCTGTCCAACCTTAATTTTGAAGAAGTAACTCAGCAGTGTGAGATTTTGTGGACTTTAAATGCAGCGAACGTCTAAGACTGAAAGTAAGAGGTATTTTCAAGCATTGGAAAACCTCCTGGTAAATTTTTGCAGAAAAACACAAAGCAAGTCTCCAGAAAACAATGGAAGCTAATCAATGAGTGGATGCACTAAATATAAATTTTTTTTTATTGTTTTTAATGTTGAGGCTTTTGTGTAGTTCCTCCTTTTTGGTGAAATTAATAAACATTTTGATTTGAAAAAATATTAATTTTGTAATTTACAGTAATGTACACAACTGTGACCATTTTTTTTTCTTAAAACAAGTATTACATTAGAGACTGATGTAAAAAAATGTACACAGCACATTTCCTCTGGTAAAAAAAAGGTCACTGGAAAGTCAAAACACATGGAAACACCAGGTGTAATGGGCATACCTCTTAGCTGTGCATTTGTGTACCACTTTTGAACAAGCGTGTTGTGTTTGCTCAGAGATGAAACACCCTAAAGTGTTTTCATGCCCGGGCACATGATGGTCAGACTTTGAAAGACAGTCCTAAGTGTGTCTATTCTATCAGCCTGTGTTTGTGTGTGTAAACAGGCAGAAGGAGAACAGCTCTGAGTGTCTGGCCAGCATTCCGTCGCTCAGAGGCAGCGTCAGACTGCTCAGCTGTGAGAGGAGGACGGGGATGACACGGCTGTGTCACAAAAGATAACAACACTCTGGTGCCTTTTGTGCCAGTTTCAGGAGCAAATGGGACTCACCTTGCCCATGTTACTTCTCTGTAACTGAAACCCTCTCCATCTTGTTCAGAGTCACTGAGGTATCACAAAAAGGCATATATCTAGCATTCCGGGGGTTATACAACATCAAAAGGCATGGCCACAGCAAAAGTTTAGCGGATTAGAATTTGAAGAAAACTGTGTACAGAAAGAGAAGAAAAAAGAGAAAAAATGCTGATTCTCCTCAACAGCTAGTTAAAACTTTATTTTAATAACAATACATAGACTAGCATGCATGGTGCAAATGACTTGGAAATGCTTGCTTCTTGCTGACATACATTTTGGAGAAAAATATGAATTGTTTTATGTTATTTCCTGTGTCACTTCTCACGTGTGTTTTCGCAACAAAATGTAGTTTGGAGACCAGGCTCGTCTAAAATTCCTACTGGTGAAGTATCTTGTAATGACTAAAATACCTTTTACAAAAAACATTGTTAGTGTGAACAGGGCAGTGATCTGACCATTTTGAAAGTTGTGTAGTTTATCCAAGACATAATGTACATGTAATGATATAAATGGTAATTTGATCCACTCCTATAGTATTAACAAAATTCACTGCTTTAAAGTGAAGAAAAAAAACATGTAGAGAAAATAAAACAAATAAAACAAATTTTAAAAAAATGAGAACATTTAACCATTGTCACGAAGGCGAGGTGATGAGAAAGCAGATGCAGCGAGCGTAAGAAATAAAAGGTTGTTATTTAAATAAAATGACAAACACTACAAACGTAACCTGAGAAACAAAACACGAGGAAACAAGTGGTTAAACAAACAAGCGCTAGGAACATGAACTACGCTAAGAAAACACACAACTGACCACACACGGGAGACAACATGAACGACTTCAAAGGGCGTGACAAACAACACGAGGAAAGAACACATGGAACCAAAACATGACATGGACAGAACAATAAGGGGGCGTGACACGTTACAATCACTTTTTTACTGGGCAAAAACAGGCTTTCGTTTTTTCTGGAAAAATCTGTAAACAACAACAGTGCTAGTCATGTTAGCACCATAAGTAAGGCTACCGTTCGGACTTTGGGGGCCATGTAGCAAGGATATTTTCTATTGGCTAAATGGGCAGTAGATATAATCCCATTTATACATGTATGTTACAAATTCCCTGAACTTTATAAATCGGTTCAGGTACACACATTTTGTCTGATTCTCTCGTAGCAGCATTCTGGTGAATCCCAGCCACTGCTTATACAGATTATTTTCTCTGTGTCTGAGAAATCAGAACTGGCCTGATCATAAACATCCAAAGAACAAGTTCCTGTATCTCTCTCTGCCTCTCCTTCTTTCTCTCAAAGATATTCTTTATTTCTATATCAGCCACAGCTCTCATCCCTCAGATCTAGTTTTCCATTCATTTTCACAGTGTTACTATGCACTGCATAATTAAACACACAAAAGAAGTGATCAAGCGGCAGGCTGGGAGGCCCGTCGAGAATTTGGCTCTTCTGTTTTCATAAAGAGTTTCATCTATTTGCACTGGATGACTGAATGACTAATCAGCTCCTCCTCACGGGAACCTGTGTAACAGTGGTACTGGAACTTCTCTTCCGACCTACAACATGACCCCAAACATCTCTCAGACAGCTAGGGACAGAATTGCTACAACCAGCAGTGTAACTGATTATGACTAGGGGTAGAAATGGAACAGAGCTAGCATTGTACATACAAATTAGATAAACAACCTAGCTTGCTGACATCTTCTCACTAAACTCTTTACTCTGTCATCATTTAAAAAAAAAAAACCAATCAACACATTATTCCAGTTTCCATTCTGTTCCACTTACTGTTGATGTGAATGTGCTTGAGATTTTTTTCATCACTTGGAAAAGTAAAGATTTCACATTACTCATTGCTGCCCTTTAAAGGTGTTATTGCACCTATTAGAAGTTACAACTTTTATAGTTTTTGTTCTGGCATTCATATTAGCTTTATAATTATATCATTAGCTTTACTTGACTTGACTTAATATTGGGGGAAAGATTCAAATAAAATATATACCCACCCATATACCCTATAGATTACAACCTTGACTATAGCATCCAAATTGTCTTGTAGCTCAAGCAGATCTTTAAACAATAACTAATGAGACTAGTAACACAGAAGCTGTAGAAAGATCTAAGATCAAATACGGTCTTTGAACAAAATGGGGGACAGCTGGGGGACATATAGGGAAGCACTTATTATTCCATACATGTTTCTTGTTTTTTAGCTGTAATGGTAACGTTAAGCTAATAATTCTATGATTCGCTCTGCTGAATAATGTTATTTTTCTGATTTGAGTTCATGACTTTAATTGGTAAATGTATATTGTTCCATACATGGACCAGCATTACTTTACATTAATAATACTTAAATCTGTTCACTCCTCAGGTTGTACAAATGAACTAATCTGCTGTTAAAACACTGAGAGGAGAGTAGTTTAATAGGCATCCAGAAAATACTATTTTTAATTTTAACTGCACAGTGTAATGAGGATAAGCTCTTCACTGTTCAAAACACACAATACAGTCTTATGTGTAAAGACAAAATATGACATGTTTTATATATGGATCTGAATCCAGATTTCTTCAGATCCGTAAATGTGTTCATATGGACATATGCAAAAGTCCAGGCATCTCTGATCAAATTGAAGGTATGATCAATTTTCTAAGTACAATTAAGCACACTTCATCTTCATCTTCGACAGAAAACACATCCTACACATCCACTGCATGATTACTGTTTACTTAATGTTAGATTTGACATATTGTAAGATAACAAACAAACAATATGCTCTGTGCAAAGGTTTTATATTTCCAAATGTTAAACTCAGTAAATAAAAACTGCACTGACATTTTCTGAAAGAAATGGCATACTATGGTTTGTTCTCTAGAATTTGTTAGTTTTCCCTTATGATGAACAAAAACATAATTTGACCAAGGGTGCTTAAACTCATATGTATTT
This sequence comes from Arnoldichthys spilopterus, assembly GCA_037974385.1. Lineage (NCBI taxonomy): Eukaryota > Metazoa > Chordata > Actinopteri > Characiformes > Lepidarchidae > Arnoldichthys > Arnoldichthys spilopterus. Next base: position 4,661 of record JBBPDA010095936.1, read on the forward strand.
GTGTCCTTGTGTGTCTGACTGTAGGTACTGTTGTGCGGATGAACAAACCTTTGCTGCTAAAATCCAACTCAACCTACAGGGAAACTAATACAAAAAACCTACATTTAACTTAAATGACATTTATTTTGTGTGTGAAGGTCATAGTATATTAAATGTAGTATTTTTTTGTGTAAATGAGCTAAAATTAGCACGGTGCCAAGTTTGTTGTCATTTTTAACCTGCCCAGTTAAATACTGACTCAAAACATGGGGTTGTAGATTTCTTTAGGTTAACCCGATGCCAGCAACACATTTCAGAAAAAAATGTTTATTGTTGCATCACCTCTTCATTTAACAACACTCTGCAAATGTTTGGGAATTGAGAAGACCAGATGCTAGAGCCAATATAAAATGTGTGGAATCTGTTTTGGAATTGTATTTCGGTATTGTCTTTGTTACTTTTCTAGTAAATTTACATTTTACACAGCATCCATTCATTTTTTAAAAAAAAAATTTGTGAAATAAAAGATTAGATAGATGCAATCAATATGTAAAATGACTGATGGTAGTGAACAATGTAAACAGTCATAGTGTAAAAGAGTAGGTATACATTGCAGTGTTGGGATGACTAAAAGTGTTAGATATCAGCAATGTTGACAACAGTCAATCAAGAGTTCAAATGTTGAGTGTGTCATATTAAATGTGTGCAGATATTTATATACAGAAATCAGAAAAAGTTGGGATGCTATGGAAAACACAAATAAAAAAAGAAAGTAGTGATTTATAAAATTACTTTGACTTGTATTTCATTGCAGACAATATAAACACAAATTCATTTTATGTCTGTTCAACTTCACATCATTTGTAAATATACATCCTTTCCTGTCATTCAGACCTGCAACACATTCCAAAAAAAGTTGGCACAGTAAAGTGTTTACTACTCTGTAATGTTGCCATTCCTTTTCACAACACTTAATACTAATTAGCCAGCCCCTTTCTCCTGCCCCGTTAAATCGTTTTGTCATGTAAATGTTCTCAGCTGAAATGTGAAGGGCTGGAAAAGCCTTGGTAGAAACATTCCAGGAGTGGAAATAATACAGCCTCAGTGTTTCTAAAATGTTTAATGCAAAAAATGTATCCATGTCAGGAATTGTCGGTGATGATGCGGAAACAAGTGCAATGCTGGGATGGATGTAAGAAATGACAGCTTTAATACAAAACACGAGAATACACAAAACAAGAAACAAAACTAGAAATCTAAACAGGAATCTACGGATACACAGACTAGGCAGGTACAATGACAGAGGGACGTTATCGAAACGCAACGAGGACATGAAACACAGGGCTATTTATACTAAACATAAATTGACAACACCTGGGAAAAACGAGACAGCTGACGGGGGCGTGGCTAAGACTTACACACAGACAACCCAAACACAGACACATGGAACACACGGGGGGCATGTACGTCACAATCCATTTGCTCTGTAACAATCAGTGTGGACAATCTTATTGATTGTGCCGAGCAGTCTTGTGTTGTGCTGCAGCAGCTGATTTGCCAGTGACAGTGACGTGAAGAAGTTGTCTGTGGTAACTGTTCTGCCCTTGTCCAGAAATGGTTCCATGAGCTTAATGACAGCGCTCTCAGAAAGTCTTTCTCCGTGGGGACGATTGGGATCCTTTCCTAAGTAAGGACTAGCGTTGCACATGTACTTGGTCTCCAGATCTGCTGCAATCCAAAACTTAATGCCAAACTTATCAGGCTTTGTAGCGATGTATTGCAGGAAAAGACAGCGAACTTTGGTTGGAAACAGCTGCTCGTACACAGTATTACATGGTCCTGTGTTGTACGAAGAAATACAATTAATAACAAAACATTGCCAGATGTCTGAAACGTTTAGGGACTGAAGACACCAAGTGATGAAGTGTTTCCGGTGTAATTATGTCCCATTCTTCCTGCAAAAAAGTCTTACGGTTGGCAACAGTACAGGGTCTTTGCTGTTGCATTTTGCACTTCAAAATGCGCCATACATTCTCTATTGGAGACAGGCCGGGACTGCAGGCAGGCAAGTACCCATACCCTTTTCCTCCGCAGCCAGGACTTTGTAATGTGTACAGAATGTGGTTTTGCATTGTCTTGTTGAAATATGCATGGGCGTCCCTGGAAAAGATGTCTTCTTGAAGGCAACATATTGTACTCCAAAATCTCTTTCAGCATGAATGGTGCCATCACAGTGCAAGTTACCTTTGCCAAGGGCACTGACACAACTCCATACAATGACAGACCCTGGCTTTTGGACTTGTTGCTGGTAACAGTCTGAATGATCCTTTTCTTCTTTCTTCACACGGCATCCATACTGATTCGTCTGACCACAGTACACATTTCCACTGTGTGATGGTCCATCCCAGATGCCTCAGAGCACAGAGAAGTTGACGGCGCTTTTGGACACTGTTAACATAGGGCTTCCTTTTGGCACAGTACAGTTTTAACTGGCATTTGTGCATATTGTGGTACTTGACAAAGGTCCTGAGCCCATATGGTGATATAACTTATAGATGAATGACAATTCTTGATGCAGTGCCGCCTGAGGATTCGGAGATGACGGTTGTTCAGCTTAGGCTTATGCACTAAAATTCCTCCAGATTCCTTGAACCTTTAATTATGTTATGCACTGTTGAAAGTGAAATATCCAAATCTCTTCCTATCATTCTTTGAGCAAAATTGTTTTTAAACATTTCAATAATTTTCTCACGTATTTGTTGAAACTGCCGATCCTCTGCCCATCTTTGCTCCTAAAGGACTAGGCCTTTCTTGGATCCTGCTCTTGTACCAAATCATAGTTACAATCACCTTATTTAACCAATTTACCTCAATACTAGCCCTAAATTGCTCCTGTCCCAACTTTTTTTGGAATGTGTTGCAGGTCTGAATGACAGGAAAGTATGTATATATTTACAAATGAAATGAAGTTGACCAGACAAAACATGACATATTTTGTGATCATATTGTCTGCAATGAAAAACAAGTCAAAATAAATTTAGAAATCACTACTTTCTTTTTAATTTGCGTTATCCATACCGTCCCAACTTTTTCTGATTTGTGGTTGTATATTAAGTAGTAGGATTGCTGGGTGGAAACAGCTGTCTCTGCTGGTTTGGGTCTGAATGCTTGTGTTGTATTCCATACAACATGAGCATGAAAAGTTAGTGGTTGGCATTGCTGGGGTCAGCAATTGGATTTGGTGTGCTTTCCTCCTTTCCCCCTCCATTGAGGTACCTGTGAGCAAGGTACCACCTTGCTGCACTGCTTCATGGGCGCTGTTGATAGCTGCCCGCTGCTCCATCTGTGGATGGATTAAATGGAGAGGTCACATTTGCTTATGGTGCACTTTGTGTGATGGGATGTGTGTACAATGACAGATCAGTCATTCTCACTTATTAGGCAATTCTAAATAGACTTGCTAATGTTGTTTCTGACACTGTGTGATGTTCTGTTCTCTAACAACATAACAAAAGCAAAGAGAAAAATTGGACTTCAAGATGGCTTTTAAAACTGGGCCTTAAGATGGCTGTTAAAATGGAATTGTTTGACCGTGAGTCTATGCCTGTGTTGGCGTCTAAAAGCTACCGTTTTTTTTCTTTTTCTCTTTCTCTGACGGAGAAGATTGCAGCTTTAGAAGTGCACGTCCAGACTCTAATGAGGCATAGTGACAGTGAGAGCAGCACAGTATCTGTAGGGGAAAATCTGGAAGTCTTAGTCAAAGGTAGCAACCCCCCCACTCCGGCATTAGAGCCCTCACAGCGGGGCAATTGGGTGATGGCTCAGTGGCATAGTAATCACAGAGCCCCTATGGCTCGCCCACCAGAGCACCACTCCTCTCCAGTTCACGTGTCCAACAGGTTTGCTCTCCTCAGTAAAGAACCCGCTGAGAAACCTGAAAGAGCTCTGGTTATAGAAGACTCTATCTTAAGGCACGTGAAATTAGCCAGGCCTTTAGGGGCACCAGCAGCTTTAGTCAGGTGTATCCCAGGAAGCAGGGAGCCAGACATAGCAGGTAATTTCAGGGTCCTAGGCAAGCATAGATACTCAAAGATAGTTTTCCACATAGGAGCTAATGATATTCGCCTTCAAGAAAGTGAGGCTAATAAGAATAATGTTAGTGAGGTGTGTAAACTAGCGGAGGTGATGTCCGATGCCATAATATGCTCTGACCCCATACCAATGCGGCATGGTAACCTAGCTTACAGCAGGCTGTGGTCGCTGAACTGCTGGATGTCCAAGGGGTGTTTAGAAAACAATGTGGGCTTTATATAAAATTGGAATAACTTTGAGGGCAAAGCTGGCCTGCTAGGGCGGGACGGTATCCATCCCACTCGGGAAGGTGCCGCTCTCATTTCTTGCAGCATAACGCATAGTCTCATGACAAGTTAATCAATGACAGTCCAGAGCCAAGGCCAGGGAGCAGACAGACAGGCTATTCCAACCATCTGCTAGCTGCATAGAGTCATCACCAAGGTTAGAATATATTCAGACCATGTCTGTCCCCCGAGCTAAACAAAAATATAGAAATACTAGTAATTTTTATATGTGTATTGTTTTAGTAACTTAATCAACATAAACTTTGATCAGTCTGAATGTAAAACCAGCACCTTTGATCTAAAGTTAGGACTATAAAATATTAGATTTCTTACTTCCAAAACCCTTATTGTCAATAAAATTATCACCGATCAGGAGTTTGATATACTGTGTCTAACAGAAACATGGATTAAACAAAATGAGTACATAGCATTAAATGAGTTGAGTCCCCCTGCATATAGTTATAAACTCCAGCCTTGTCTGTCTGGCAGAGGAGGAGACGTTGCAGTTATTTATGATGATAATCTTAGCGTCACACACAAACCTGGACACAAAGCTTTTTTAGTTCTTTATTCAAACATAGTACATGTATTCACAAAAAATAAACCTACCCAGTCGATTCCACTAATTATCATCTACAGACCCCCAGGGCCTTACTCTGAATTCCTCAATGAATTTGCAGATTTTATCACAAACTTAGCTGTCTTATCAGACAAAGCTCTAATTATCTGAGACTTTAATATTCACCTTGATAACCTCGATGACCCTCTGAGAACAGCATTCATGTCTATTCTAGAGTCAGTAGAGGTTAAACAGAACCTCATTGAACCAACTCACAATGGTGACCACACACTAGATTTAATACTAACTCTCGGTTTAAATATAAAAAATATAGTTGAAGTCCCACAGTCTGAGGCAATCTCAAATCATTATCTTATTTCATTTAAACTGCATCTTAGTAATGACCCATGCACTCTGCCACGCTATCATATCAAGCGCACATTCACATCATCTACAGCTCAGAATTTTATCAGTAATCTCCCAGAGCTTTCAACATTGATTGGATCACTGTCAGATCCCTCAGAACTTGTTCAGGTCACTGAAGTCAGCATCCTGCTACACTTTAGATAATGTAATCCCTCTTAAGAGAAAATTAATTAGAGAAAAAAAACTTGCACCCTAGTTTAACAATCACACATACGCCTTGAAACAAACCTCATGAAAATTAGAATGTAGATGGCATCAAACAAATGTAATAGTATTCAAAATAGCTTGGAAAGTGTAATGATTTAAGGGTGTTCAGGAAGCAAATGCAGATGAAATGGACATCAAAAGGGGATTTAATAAATAAAACAATAGAACAAACAACTATGAAAACATACACTAGAAAACAAATGAGGACTAAGGCTGAAGAACAAAGTTAAGAAAATGACATGGTGAAAAGGTGATAACTACAAATAACCGAGACTGAGGAAAGACACAAGGTATATATAGGGGTCACTAATACACGACAGCTGACATGAGGAGTGATGTAAGACAAGGAACAGCTGACGAGACGAGACAAGGGTGTGGCTAGACAGGACACGTGACATGAACACATGTAACGAGGACCATTACAGAAAGAGTTTCCTGAGTTACAAAAACACCCTTTGTGCCGCTAGAACAACTTATCTCTCCACACTTATAGAATATAACAAAAATAACCCAAGATTCCTATTTAACACCATAGCAAAATTAACCAGAAATAAGGACAGTACAAGAATAGACATAGCATCAATACATAGCAACAATGACTTCACAATCTTTTTTAAGGATAAAATCCAAAATATTAGACACAAAATTCAGTCCATAAATTCAAATCCAGACAGTTTCATACTAAACTCTTCAGAAAATTTAATTATATCAGATCAACAACTAGATTGTTTTTCTCCCCTTCAAGAAAAATAACTCATCTCAAATTTTCCTCAAATTCATCAACTTGCATCCTAGATCCCCTACCTATACATTTTTTTTTATAACAAATACTACCCATAGTAATGGAACCTTTTATAAGAATAATAAATTCCTCCCTTAGTATCAGCTATGTACCTGAAACCTTTAAGCTAGCAGTTGTTAAAGCCTTGTTGAAAAAACAGACCTTGACCCCTGCCAGCTTTCTAACTACAGGCCAATATCAAACCTCCCTTTTTATTTCAGAAATACTAGAAAAGGCTGTAGCACAGCAGTTATGCTCATTTCTACAAAGGAACATGCAGCCTTTGATACCACTGATCACACCATCCTCCTTGACAGACTAGAAAATATTGTTGGAATTAAGGGAACGACCCTTTTATGGTTTAGTTCTTATCTGACTAATCTATATCAGTTTGTAGATATAAATGGTGACTTCTCTACATCCACCAAAGTAAGTTTTGGTGTACCACAAGGCTCAATTTTAGGCCCCCTGCTCTTCTTCTTGAATATGTTACCTTTGGGTAATATTATCCGAAAACATGGAATAAGCTTCCATTGCTATGCTGACGACACACAGTTATATTTTTCCGCACAGCCTGGTGAGAAACACCAACTTAATGTAATTGAGGAATGTGTAAATGACATTAAACAGTGGATGCTT
>JBBPDA010095985.1:0-11608 GCA_037974385.1 Arnoldichthys spilopterus
CAGCGTCACTTTCTACACCACAGTAGCTCTTCTGTGGGATCAGACCAGACCCACTAGCCTTCACTCCCCCACATGCATCAGTGAGCCTTGGGTGTCGGTGATTCACCAGTCGTCCTTCCTTGGATCACTTTTGGTAGGTGCCAACTACTGCACACCTGGAACCTTCCACAAGACCTGGAGACGCTCAAACTCGTCTAGAACATCACTTGTCAAAGTGGCTCAGATCCTTACGCTCCTGCTTCCAGCACACTGATTTCAAGAACTGACTGTTCACACACTGCCTAATATATCCCACCCCCCTGACATGTGCCATTGTAATGAAATAACTAGAGAGTCAACGTTACTCACGTCACCTGTCAGTGGTGTTAATGTTATGGCTGATCAGTGTTTTGTGAACCTGAGATTCAGCCCATACTGAATACTGATGTAAGACGATTCAGAAAGCGAGTAACAGGCCTGTAATCAGCTGAGCAAAGGTGACATACTGTTGTCTTGACGACCAGGTCGAGCTTCAGTTCCACACGTTCTTCTGGCAGAAGGCAACCACCTGAGGGGGAGAACGTCAAACACTCGGCTTTTACAACACCCAAAGGACCTTTGGACAACAGCGAGGCATTCCTTCCTTCCGCTCGCCGCCTTATCTCCCGCCCTACATTCCGAGATGGGACGCGGGGCCCCTGCGCACACTGTCTGACCTGCTTTTCCACCGCAGGTTAATGTGACGGAGTGAGAAGGTGGTTAGCGATGTCGCCTCACAGCGAGAAGGTCATGGGTTCGGCCCCCGGTGCCTTTCTGTGTGGAGTTTCCCAGCTCTCCCAGTGTTCGTGTGTTTTCTCCGGGTTCTCTGGTTTCCTCCCACAGTCCAAAGGCTGCAGCGGGTTGCCTGGATGTTCTAAATTGTTGTGAGTGTGTGTGTGTGGTTGTTTGTGTCTGTGTTGCCCTGTGATGGATTGAGCCTCCTGTCCTGGGTGAAACCCACCTTGGGCCTATAGTCAGCTGGGATTGGCTCCAAATTGGGAAAGCGGTTCAGATAACGAATGAATGAATTAGGAGTAAGTTACACATGTAATTCTCCATAAAACTCGACATGGAGCGAAGCCCTGTGTACTTTAATATACGATACATTCATAAAAACACACAGTAAACGTGGTGCATCATAATATTGGGATGTTACGGTTTTGGCAGCAGCCGTGAACTAACGGTTAGAGCTGCAGGTTTGGGACTCCACCAACATCACCAACGCGATTCCCTGGACCAGCAGGAAAGATGTGGACGGGGAAGTGACCGTACATCGCTTCATCAGTTTAGACCAGGGCTTCTCAAATCTGGACCTTGAATCCATGTTCCAGTCCTGGATTGTGTAATCACCAGTCGATGAGACTCTAGGAGGCCAATCATTTATATCAACAGACCACTTAAATACCGGTGATTACAAAATCCAGGAGTGGAATCTGGATTCAAGGTCCAGATTTGAGAAGCCCTGGTCTAAACTGATAAATGACTGTGTTTGACTTTCACTTCATTGTGAATTATGCAATAATACAGAGAGTAGATACAAAAAAGTGAGTAAAAAGTGAACTGAAAAAAAATTATAAATATAAATAAATAATAATTTATATTAACAATTGTTAATAATGACAATAATAATAATTCACAGTAGTAATATTTATACTTTTGTTATTTTATTATTAATTTATTTTTATTATTATTATTAACAATTGTTATTATGAATTATTATTTATTTATATTTATAATTTTTTTCAATTCACTTTTTACTCACTTTTGTATCTACTCTATAATAATTGTTAATATAATAATAATAATTCACACTAGTAATAAGAATAAATTACTATTGTTATTATTATTTTTATTATTAACAATTATTATTATTATTGTGGTTATTGTTATATTTATTAATTTATTTCATCTTTATTATGATAGTATTGCCACTATAATGGGATGTGTGGCAGCCATAATGAAGGGAACTTACTGTATACTTCAGGGACCCTGGAGCAAGCCAGAGACTTTAGATTATAAATGACAGAATTTTTCTACCTAATATTAATGTTTTATTGCCAGTTATTGTTACTTTACAAGCTTTTTGCATTGTGTCTGCAACACTCACCCCACACTTCTCCGCGGTCTGCAGGTCTCTGCAGCGGTAGCTGAGGCCCAGAGTACAGGGGTCACCTGTAATATCTGGTTCGCTTCTGTCGTTCCTCATGCATAGATCTGCTCCCTGAGAGCCACAGAAAACACTGAGTTTACCTTCATGTGTGCAGTATGTTCCCCTAGACTGTCACTGTTTATCATGGTGCTGCCCTGTTCTGGTCCTGGAGGACAGGTGTCTAGCTGTTTCCCTGCTCAAACACACCTAGTTCAGCTCACCTGTTCACTGCCAGGTTTAGTGAGATTGTTTGAGGAGGAGAACTTTCACACTGTGCTCTCCAGGACCCGAGCTGGGAACCCTGGTTTGTGATGTAAGTTGAGTAAGACTCTGGTGCCCTCTGGTGGCCGATGAAGGTAATGCAGTGATAATTACTGTGGTTTAATTGTCTTTGTAATGAAACGGGCTTCAGCTGCTAGTGCACTACCTCACACACTTCCAGAGCTGACATCTCTTTACCCAGAAGTCCCTGAAGCTGGTTGCCATGGCGCTGAGTAAAGGTCTCACACTGGGGGAAAAAAAGAAGCCCATAGATAATAAGCAGAGATCATACGAGATGAAAAGGTCAGAGGTGGAGGGTTGAGGCTGACCTTTGGCAGGGCGTCAGGGTGCAACTGGCAGACGGTGCGGAGGAAGGAGGCAGCCTGCTGCTCCGAGGCATTGAGGCCAAGGTGCAGATGGGTCAGAACAGCCAGAGTCAGACACGAGTCACATTTAGAGAGGGAAGACCCTGCGGCAGGGAGAGAGAGAGAGAGAGAGAGAGAGAGAGAGAGAGAGAGAGAGAGAGAAAAAGAAGTGAAACAGAGAAATAGAGAGAAAAGACAAGAGAGATAAAGAGAAAGACAGAGAAGGGAGAGAGAGAAAAAGCGAGAAGAGAATTATAGAGAAAGGGGGGAGAGAGAGAAGGAGAGAGAGAAAAGGCAAGCGAGAGAAAGGTAGAGAAGAGAGAAACGGAGAGAGAAAGACAAAGACAAAGAAGGGAGTGAGAGATTCAAGAGAAACAGAGAGAGAGAGAGAAGTGAAACAGAGAGAAAAAGACAAGAGAGAGAAAGAGAAAGACAGAAGGGAGAGAGGAGACAAACACACACAGAGAGAGAGAAAAGAAACAGAGAGAGAAAAGACAGATAAGGGAGAGTGAGAAGAGAAACAGAAAGAGAGAGAAAAGACGAGGGAGAAAGAGAAAGACAAAAAAGGGAGAGAGAGAAAAGAGAGAGAGAGAGAAAAAGAAAGACAGAGAAGGGAAAGAGGAAAAGAGAAGAGAGAGGAAGAGAAAGCCAGGGAAGGGAGAGAGAGATGAGAGAGAGAGAGACACTCGATTATTTCTGGCAACATGCACAAAAGCGATCATAACGAGAGCTGATCTCAAATCAGATTCCTCTGGACTTTGTGATGTCACAAAAACTGCCTCTAGATCAGTTCTCCTGCTCCTGAGGCTCCTCAGTTCCCCTGTATGGACTGCGTGGACTGGGGAGTGAAGGATCCAGGATTTTGCCCTTTAATCGATTTGCACAGCGCCGTATGAAACAAACGTCCCCAAACCTCTTTGAGGTGCGTCCATGCTTTGACACAAACGTAGGGAAGCGCAGATGGAGTCGGGGGAGACGATGTCCAGAAGCATGTCCAGCAGCATCTTCACATATTTCTTTATGACCCCTGTACACTGGCCCTGAACGAGGGGAGGGAGGATACTGCACACGTCCCCGAGCAAACTGGTCACGAGAGCCTGAGAGGGAGAACAAGCACAGAGAACAGGATTCAGCCAGCGTTCCCCCTTAATTTAGAGCAGGGGTCTCCAGCTCCGGTCCTGGAGGGTCGATGTGCAGCACAGCTGGGTAGTTCCTCTCCTCAGACACGCTCACCTGGCAGTGAACAGGTGAGTTTAACCAGGTGTGTTGGAGCAGGGAAATCACCAAACTGTGCTGGACACCACTGGACACCCCTTTGTAGACAATTAGCCAAGACATGTTTGGTGTCTGAAGTTTATTTAGCATTGCACTGGAGCTACAAGGCTAATCGCTAGGTAAGCATATCCTCACTAATAAGCATAGTGCTAACTGCAGGCCCAAACATTGTGGAGATATTCGGAATTCTGCAATAGACTCGCTTATGTGGTTTCTGACACTGTACGAAAAATTCTTACATGCATCAAAAACAATTGATTAGTTCATTCTTTTGAACAGACAACATCAAAAAGATTTCCAATGTTTCCACTGTCCTACTGAACTAAATTTTGTGAAAATAAACAGATTTCACAATTTAAAAAAATTAAATTTCTCAAATAAACACAGTTAGAATTTTCCAATTTAAAAAAATTAGAATTCCTCAAATAAATTTAAATTTCCCAGTTGAAAAAATAAATAATTTAAAAATAAATTTAGAATTTTACAATTAAAAAAAATTGAATTTCTCAAATAAATTTAGAATTTCCCAATTAAAAAAAAAGAATTTCTCAAATAAATACATTTAGAATTTCCCAATTAAAAAAAATTTGAATTTCTTAAAAAAAACTAATTTAGAATTTGCAACACAGTTGCAAAGTTAGGACAGAGGTGTGTCTACCATTGTGTTACATCAACTTTCCCTTTCATTACACGGTTTAACAGTTTGGGAACTGAGGAGAATAACCGCTGCAGCCCTGCAAGTGGAAATCCTTGCTTGATGCAAGACTTCAGTAGCACAACAGTCGTTATGTATTGTGACTTTACAGTTTATTTTGGTACATTTGTCATGATCTTACCTCTGTTTTGGGTATGAGGCAGTCCAGGACGTCCACTACATATGTACAAATAGTGCACGGAATAGAGGAGTTCAGCTGCAGGTGGAAGTGAAAAGAGGAACCGAATAAAGCACAGCTGCAGTAGTGTTGAGCATAAACAACACACACACACACACACACAACTTTTTTTCCACATAGATGCACTACACCCTTAATATATATACTTATAAATAGAAAGAGTAACTGTGTATTACAATCTGCAAAAGTGTGTGTCACATGATCGGTCGCTCTGTTTAAGGGCAGTCAGCTGGAACAACGGTGATGGTAGATCAGGTTGAAGGGAGCGGGGCAGTTCCTAGTGTCCTAGTGTAGTGGACAATCTAGTCGACAACACAAGCTGGAGGGATGGCAGGAAGCACAGCAGTTCCTAGAGTGCAGGTGGGCCGTGATGAGGGACAGTATATGGGCAGTAGCCCCCCTCGGTGACTTAACCAGGGGCGCCAAGACTTTTCCTCACAACCCATTAGCTGCTCAGGACTTCATCTAAATACATCTTTCACTGTCTTACATTAGAAATGAGGAGTTTTTGCCTCCTCCTGTAAAGTTACAGTTTTGGAGACACTTGGACAGCACAAAATGTAATAAAATATTCAATAAAAATAGAATAAATTAAATATAAAACAGCTTTTCTGAATGTTTCCGCTCCTGTGACAGCACTTCCAAACTGGCTGGGTAGGGTATGCAGGTCATGTTCAAAAACATGTGGGTGGAGCTTCACACGATTCCCATGTTTGCCTTCGCCCTCCCAGTGCTGGTGGTATGTTGTTACTGGGGGAGTCCTGTCTAGTGGGTGGAACTGAATATGACTTAATGGGGTATAAAATTAATTAAAAAAACGTTTGCGTTGGTCGATCTATGATAAATGTGGGCTGGTCGAGGGCCTGAAGGGCCCAGGTGGCCATAAAGTGAACCATCCATAGTGAAGTTATGTGGAAACCTGCCTTACCATAATAGTGGGGACGACAATGGTCTTCTGCATGTGACTCCTCAGCAGATCTTGCACCTGCCTCCTCAACTGGCCACTGCACAGGCCTAAACGAGTACACACATCCTTCGGGTTCTGCAGAGAGAGAAGAGGCAAATCTCAGGTTTCCAGTGCTGATTTCCCTGTAACATGTAGAACAAAATTCTCCTGATCTACGCTGTTAAAGCTCAGATGTTGATATGTTTTGTTCATCAGTAAAAGTGAATCTGTCATTGTGAACACAACCCATCACACAAAGTGCACCACAACCAAATGTGACCTCTGCATTAACCCATCCACACGTGAAGCAGTGGGCAGCTTTTAACAGCACCCAGGACGGTCAGCAGTACCTGGGCTGGGACTTCTGACCCTCTTGTGTCCATAACCATTAGGCCTTCACTGGCCTAAATCTCCTAAATAACAACAACCTAAGTCTAAACCAGCCTAAGCCCAAAAAACAACCCCATTGCACTAATCTTGGTGGCCTGTGTGGGGTGTCCTGCTGTGCTTGGTCAGTTCGGTGTTTAGCAACGCTAGCTTGTATGTAGCAATATAGAGACCTCATTTCCAGAAAAAGTTGGGATATTTTCCAAAATTCAGCTGAAGTCTTATATCAATCATAGATGAACAAAATTTCCAAATGCAAAACTACAACAATTAGTCTCCTCGGTTCCTAAACAAAGTGACTCTGGTGAGGAATCTGTTTCTTGGTAGCAGCTACACTAATTTTCCCTGGCTACTGACCTGTTAACATCGTACATGTTTCATCTGTGGCCTGTAAAGTAATAGGTCATCTTTCGGTTTGTCTGTGTTTTACTCACCATCAGGCCGGTGATGAAGGTGAGGACAAGAGGAAGATTCTTCTCCACCTGATCATGGCACATTTTCTGGATTTCTCCAGGCAGTGCATCACACAGCTGCTCCAGAACTGACTTCAGCTTGGCCTGAACAGAAACACAGGCTCCAGCAAACACTTCAGGCATTTTTCACACACTCTTAAAAACAAAGCTGCGCTGGGTCCTGCAGGGCCAGAATGTTCCAGAATTTCCAGGATTTCTAGTGTCTAATTGGTGACACTGAATAATACACAGCAGTTACTGAATAATTCATAGTGGATACTAAATATTTTATAGTAGATAATGAATAACTTTGTATTCGTATTCGTAGTGGATACTGAGCGGTTTAATCATTTTTATTTAGTGTCTAGTTTATGGTAGACACTAAATAATTCACACTGTATACTGAATAATTCATAATGGATATTGAAAAAAATCATAGTTGTTACTGAATTATTTGTAGAAGTAACTGAACTATTCATAGCAGATACTGAATAATTTATTGTGAATACTGAATAATTCATAGTGGATAGTGAAAAAAATCATAGCAGATAAATTCATACTGGATAATAAATCATTTATAGTAGTAACTGAATTACTGATAGCGTATACTGAATGATTGATAGCAGACTTTGGAGACTTGATACCGGATAAGGAATAATTCATAGCGGATGCTAACGAATGTCATAATTATTTGCTATATGTTTAACTGGCGACGCGTTCGTGTAAACAGCCTTTCAGAACTTTACTTCCACACCAATGGAAGGTTTCTCCTCGAACCGCACTCGCAGGCTGAGAATCATTGCGAGACCTTGAATTTAAGAGTTTATGCTGAGGGATCACACTCAGATGATTACGCGGAGAAGAAAAAATGGAAGATTAGATACAGCAAGAGGGAACAATCAGCCACACAGCCTGGAGAAACACCTCAGAGGGGTGGAGAACATGTTCTACTCTCTTTTCACTCTTTCTTTACACAGAGACACAAAAAAACTGGTCGTTTTTCACTGTGGATTAAAAAGTCGAAACCCACCCGGCTCTTGATTCGGACCGATAAACCACCCAGTTCGTGACCGAAAGTGTGTGAAGGACAAAGAGAGGAAGGGAAATCATGTGAACCGCAAAACCAAGCTATGCCAACCACCTCCACCTCTGCCGTTCATCTAATCTCTTTTCCTCTTTTTCCTCTCTCTTCCTTGCTCCACCTTTCGCCTCCCAGAGCCATGCAAGCACAGAGACCCGGTCATTATGGAGGTTAAAGGAGCCACGATTGCGCACATCGGATTATTTTCCCCAATTTCCCCAAGAATATCAATAAGATTCTCACCTGAGTGTTTTCCTGTTGGTAAAACAGTGGTAAAGTGAGTGAAACGGTGTTAACAGAATGAGTTGTTCCTGTTCTGCAATCTGATTGGCTGCTCTGACCTCACAATTGTACTGTAATTGTACAAAACCCACCGGACTCATCCCTGACCGTCCTGCTGCTTACACTGACATTTTCTTTGGTACAGTGGTGGTATGACGGTTAGGGAGTTGCCCCTGTGATCGGAAGGTCACTGGTTCAAATCCCAGACCAGTACCAGTACCACTGAAGTGCCCATGAGCAAGGTACCGTCCCACGTCAGCTGCCCACTGCTCCTGCACGGATGGGTTAAATGCAGAGGTCACATTTCGTTGTGGTGTGTTCACAATAACACATGATCACTTTCACTCACATGGACCACACACCGAGTGGACTGACAGCTGGAGTTGGAGGTGACGACCTGTTTTCATAGCTAGAACCAGACTGATGGTGATGTCTGGGTCATGCTCTGTCTGATACAGATGCTCTGCCATTTTTAGTTGCTCTTCATAGTTTCCCTCTACTTGTAGACTTTAATGGGAGAGAAGTGAGTCGGGGGAGATCACAGACTCAGGAGAACTCTGAAAGTGAACCATGGAACCAGGGTCATCAAAAAATGCCATATGGAGTTTGGTCCAGCAATGAGGGAAATGGCGCCTTGCTGGCCAGCGGATAAGAACTGACCAGACAAGATCTACTCCATGGAATGGCGTTTGTCTCTTGGTGTTGCTAAGGCAACTAAAACGTGATTGTGTGGAAATACAGCCGCTTTCTGGCTGAAGACCTTCCAGAAGCTTCTCGAGAACACAAAGGGCATGACATGGCGTCCCCGATTGGTCATAACTGGCTCTACCAAACACATCTGGTACAGTAAGCCCTGATTTCATTACAGGACAGTACAGAGCATCACCGGCACATCTGCGAGGCCTCCCTGCTTGGGGAAACCTCTCTTCCCTCTCTGACAACAGCTGTTCCTCTTTACTTTTGTCATTTCGTGCCCATACTTGTGTATTTTTTGCAAGAACTCAATATGAGCTGATCGTTCTTGAGGCCCTTCAGCACGAGACATCACTCTAAAGATCTCCATGACTCCACCATGAGCTCCTTATTCAAATGCTAAGATAATGTCATGGAGGCTAATCTCAGTTCGCTGTTGGGTTCGTTTTGGAGCACGAGACTAAATCGCAGACAAACAGGGCCACGGACGAGGGTGAAGGGGCAGTGTCCTAACCAATAGGCCTCCACAGCCCACTGAACATCGGTGAATAATGACTGAACATCGGTGCACTGGTGGCCATGTGCATGTTGTGCTTCACGCTATGTTGACACACACATGCTCACACCTGAGCATTTCCTCCATACCTGGAACTGTTGATCTGACATCAGGTGTTTCAGAAGCTCCATAATATGGATGCAGTCCTGACAGGCATCATCCTACAGACAGATGGACAGAAGGACACGGTCAGCTCATGGTACGGATGCTTAGCTCAGTGTCGATTCAGACAATACTTCAAAACAAGAAACCGGAGGCTCATTGATGCACGTGGGGAGCCCGTCTGGTCTGATCCTACAGAAGACCTACTGTGGTTTAACACTAGTTTAGCTGGAATATCCACACTGTCCGAACAAGTGGCCGCCCTTTCTTTCTGCCTCCTTCTTCAGGGCCATTAGCAGACTTTGTTACGCCAGTTCCCCAGCTCCCGTACGCGACTGGAGTGTGAATGTTTTAAAGTCACGTTCTGTCAGTGAAAAAACAGTGGAAAGACTTCAGTTTCAGTGAAAAATGTATTTTTTAAAAATGAATAAATGCGTTTACTCTGTAACAAAACATATTAAATATTTTATTTTACTGTTTATAATTATTATTTTAAACTTATTTCATTTTTATTCAGTTGTGGGTTTTTTTTTTGCTGTATGTATAACGTTTTTACTTTATTTATTATATTTATTATTGGGTTTTTTTAATTATTTCTTCTTTTTTTATATTATTGTTATTTTTATATGAAATAAAGATGTGGAAAATTGTTAGTTTCAGTTTTCCAGAAACGTTTGTTAAAATGAATAAATTTACATTTCGCTTTTTAATAACATTATCAAAATATTTACATTATAACATTTTTTCAATGTTGGATTGTGTTGATCAAAACGTTTAGAAACACAGCTTCAGTTGCTGTGAACGCTGAGTCTGACAGAAAGGGGCCAGAACAGTGCAGCACAGTCAGAGCTGTTCTGAGGGCATCAGGGGACCTTCAGTTCATTATCACTGATGCTCTTCTTCATGATCACTACACAGATCTGGCTAGAGCTGCCACTAACGACCGCTCGTCTGCTGACGAATCCTCACTGAAGCGGTTGCTGTGGTTTCTGTTGAGAGGTTACACTGAGTTCCAATACAGCGAGAAAGGAACAATCAGAACATCCACGGCAACGGGGCGGAGAACACGTTCTCCACAGAGATAAGGGATTATTTGCATTGTGGACTATTTTAATCTAGTTACTGAGTAATCCCTGCACATTTCCACGTCCTCCACAGCGGTTACCGAATACAAACGAGACAAACTGGGGTTTGAGGGACTGGGGAAGAGCGTGAACATCTTCATAACCATAGTGCTGTTTTTCTGGAGGTTCCCCGCGGGCCTGCAGAGCTAAAGCAGAAGTGAGAGCGGTGTGTTTCTCGATAAAGCCCTGTGGCCGCGGCCGCTCCAGGTACCGCACAGCGAGGTGTGAAGGGCTGAGAGTTGCTGTTTCCTCATTTTTCTGAAATTAATCCAAACCTTAAACGGCCCAACACCCACACCCACGTTAGAGGAAGTGTCTGTCATTACTGTGCAGTTACAGTGTGAGTGCTGCTGATGTGCAGCTGGATTACAGTGCAGCTGTAGTTACACCTTCACCAACAGCAGTGTTCACTCATCACACACAGGAGAAACTGAGGTCAGAGTATATGTGTAATTACATCAACTGTTCTACTGTAAAGAGTCATCAGCAGCAGTTACAGTGTAGCTGCACTATTACTGTGTAATTACAGTTATTACAGACACGTCATAGACACATTACATGATAGACAGACGGACGGACAGATAGATAGACAGATTGATTAATAGACAGACGGGCGGACACACGGACGGACAGACAGACAGACAGACGGATAGATAGATAGATAGATAGATAGATAGACAGACAGACAGACAGACAGACAGACAGACAGACGGATAGATAGATAGATAGACAGAGAGACAGACAGGCAGACAGACAGACAGACAGACGGATAGATAGATAGATAGATAGATAGACAGACAGACAGACAGACAGACAGACAGACGGACAGATAGATAGATAGACAGACAGACAGACAGACAGACAGACGGATAGATAGATAGATAGATAGACAGACAGACAGACAGACAGACAGACAGACAGACAGACAGACAGGCAGACAGACAGACGGATAGATAGATAGATAGATAGATAGATAGATAGATAGATAGATAGATAGATAGACAGACAGACAGATAGATAGATA
>JBBPDA010096017.1:0-11606 GCA_037974385.1 Arnoldichthys spilopterus
CCCATCACACGTGCACACGTGGAGCAGCGGGCAGCTACCAACAGCGCCCGGGGAGCAGTGTAGTGGGACAGTACCTTCCTCAGCCTAAACCACAAGCATTTGGACAGTGGGAAGAACCAGAGCACCTGGAGGAAACCCACACAATCATGGAGAGAGCTTGCAAAGTCATCCATAAACATGAGTAATACCAAAGTGTTTCCAACTGAAATTAGAAAAAAAGTTGTTCAGTTGCATAGATTTGGAAATGGCTACAAAGAATAGGCATTCAGCTGAAATTACCAAGTACAATCAAGGCCATAATAAAGAAGCTTGAAAAGAATGAAATTGTTGAGAATTTGCCAGGAAAAGGACACAACAGCATCTTAAATTTGCTAAGCAACACTGAAGTTACAACTGGAATGGTGTGTTGTGGTCAGATGAGACAAAAGCCTTTTGGCCATGCACACCATCGCCATGTTTGGTGAAAATACAATGCACTGAACATAATATTTACTGTATAATATAGTGGTGACTACTTAATGCCATGGGGCGAATGGTCCAGGGGCTCTTGTTAAGATCAGTGGTATAATGAAATCCATTAAATACCAGAACATTTTAAATAAAATCTGGTTGCCTCTTTGAGAAAGCTGAAACTAGGCCACAGTTGGGTCTTCCAAGACAATGATCCAGAACACACATTAAAATCAACAAAGAATTGGCTAAAAAAACACAATCATAGTTTGCAATTGCCCACTCTGTCTGCAGATTTGAACTCACTGGCAAATCTGTGGTCTCAGTTGAAGATCCAAGAATCCAAGAAACTCTATGAGATGGAAATGTGCTGCAGGAGGAGTGGTACAAGATCCCTGCACAAGTGTTCTCCAGACTTGTTAAACACTACAGAAAGAGGCTGAGTGCTGTCATTTTCTCCAAGGGAGAGACATACTGACATTTTGATATTGGAATCTGCCTTATTATGAAAATTTGTGTTACTGAAGTAAAATGTTATTTTGTTCCAGAAGTCTGTTTGACAATAAAAGCATGAGGCTTACCCCATTGTTTAAGCACTTTATATCACTCATTGCATATATGGTTCCTTTTATATATTTATTTTTCTATTTCTGTCTATTAATGTTTCTTCCAAGCAGTTATATTTTAAAGTTGTGGAAAAGAAATGAAGAAGACAGGCAAGGAGGGTGGAGTGGGTAGAGAAGAGTGGCAGGAGTGATTTGTGACAGACAGGTGCCAGCAAAAGTGAAAGGTAAGGTTTACAGGACGGTAGTGAGACCAGCTATATTATATGGGTTGGAGACAGTGGCACTGAAAAAAGACAGACAGCAGAGCTGGAGGTGGTTCAAGATTCTAAGATTTGGGTTGGGATTGATGAGGATGGACAGGATTAAGAATGAATACGTTAGAGGGACGACTCAGGTTAAACAATTTGGAGGCAAAGTCAAAGAAGTGAGATTGCAGTGGTTTGGACATGTGTGGAGCAGAGAGGCGGAGTATATTGGGAAGATATTGTTAATGATGGACCTGCCAGGCAAAAGGAAAAGAGGAGTTAATGATAAACAAGGACAGTATCATAAAGTGGTTTGCCACAGTGGTAACATTTGAGCCCCTGACTTTCATGCATAGTATGAAAAAAATGTTTTTAGGGTCCACAGGTTAATATATTAATATCTCAAGCACACACTAGTATATTTAAATCAGTGTGAACATATACATACAATATTGCTCTACTTCTGTAACGTGGTTAAACTGCAAGGCCAACATTTTATTCTCTTCTGTAACATGGTAAAACCATAAGACTAATGGTACTGTAAGAGAAATGGTTAAGACCCCTCCGGTTGAGGGGGGATTGGCGCCACCCAGCAGTCGGCGCGGCCTCTGTCCCCCGAACATTGACTGTCCCAACTATTTCCAGGTGCAGCTAGTTAGCCCCCTGATCACCTGGAAATATAGGCAGGGCCAGAACATGGGTAGGCACGGAGGATACTCGTTATACGCCGTGGTATTAGGCAACGATTAAAGGGAGGTATTGAACGTGCAGCACCAGGTAGGTGCTGCTTAGGAAGCACTTAGTTGTAGGACAAGTACTGAACGTGCAGCACCAGGTAGGTGCTGCTTAGGAAGCACTTAGTAGTAGGACCAGTATTAAACGCGCAGCACCAGGTTGGTGCTGCTGAAGAAGTGCTTAGCAAGCATTAGCATTATAGGATACGGTATTGAACTTACACGAACTAAGCTGAGCCTAGTTCCAGCAAAGGCTGTTGCCACCGAGCACCCAAGGCTTTCTCCTACCGTGCCGGAGCACCGGTTCCTGTGTTGATGGTTTTTGCAAATAAAGACTCTTTGTTAACCGCACTGGTTTCCAGACTCACCTCCATTCGTGACAGGTATATTCTTCTACCACTGTAACTTGATTAAAATAATCTAAGACTAACATTCCTGTCTGACATTGTAGTTTTGTCCATGACTATAGTAAATTCAAGATCCTCCTTTATGGGCCATCTGTCATGGAGGGATGCAATTTAACCTGTTATTACAACTTTATTTTTGAGATCTCTCACTTTAATCTTGAATTTTAAGATTTTTCATTCAATTTGACTTTTATTTGTTTTTTTCCACATTTTAAGTGGAATAGACATATAAGATTCTAAGATATTAATGAAAAATATCTGACAAGACCGTGTAATCCAGTAGCAGAGCTGCAGAAAGGGGTTAGTAACTGGGCCCATGTTCATGATTGGCTTTATTTTCTTTGGGTAAAGAAATATCATTGAACTAGGCTACAATAAATGAAGTCCACACATCATATAGTCATGAATGCAGTTTTATTCCAGAAAACATAATATCACTATTAGTTACTGGAGTACTGTGAACTTTATGCTCTGAACGACTTTTGCTCTCAGTTGCCTCTGTTCTTTTCAGGAAAACTAGCTAGGGATAACAACAGATACAGTTTTTGTTCCACTGTCCCTACACACTTCCTATAGCTTCAGTGCTCCTAGGCAGCTGGTGGTAGTACAACTCTCGGAAGAAAGAGTAGATCAACAGCCATGACAGTGAAGGAGGAACTGGCCATGGTTTTGTGGAATGCTGGATAGGGGCTGTCTGGCAGCTGTTATACATGTCAGAATCTGTCAAGTTAGACCTAATGTCAAAGGTCTGATGAGGAGGAGGTCATAGCATAGGTCTGTGCTCCAACAACAAAGGCCTTTGGAGGAGAAAGCTAGGCACGTTTTGTAGCAATTCAACTGCAAACTCCCAACAGAGCAAACTCCCAAATCCCCCAGTCCCAGGCACAGCTATTCTTGGCAAAGGTGAAGACCTTGACTCAGTTAGGCAGTCTGGGATCAAACTGCCCAACAAATAGCAACCTGACATTGAGAAAACAGCATCTTCTGTATATCACAGTGTAGAGCTAGGAAAGCAGAGCACCCAGAGCTTAAGGAAGAGGTAACTGACAACAAATTGTATGTTCCTTTATTCAAATGGACTTAGTGAGGGACATTTTTTTGCTCCACCAAAGATGACATACCCTCAACTCCTTCAGCAGCTGCAGATCAATGCATTCAAGTTGCATTTCAGCAGACCCTAGGCCCAAGGAATCCCATGGTTTCTCCTTCATTTCCCTTCTTTGACAGCACACCTGTTTCAGATTCTTCTATATAAGCTCAGCATCAGGAGAATGGTGACTTGGGCCAGTCAACTAAGACCAGCAACAGCATGACTTGGCTACTGGGCTCATTACTGAATTCATCTCAGAGGCCACCCAGAAGGTCATGGCAGTGAGGAGCTGTGAAGCTTTAGAGGCAGCCAACAGAAGCACATCTATTTTTAATAACAAGGAAAATGGGAGGGAAGAGGACCATGTATTATCTCAGGTGGGCTTCTCTTCTTAGAGTCTCACATATCATGCTGAGCAGCAAGCAGCACAGATCATAGAGGAGGAGATCAATGACTGCCTTACTCACTCTATATTGGAGATGACAGCAGGATGAGCAGCAGTGTATGGTGTCTGTATGTCTCACAGACTGTTAGAACTGACTCCAGAACTGCTCAAACTTCAGGCCAAGGAGACCTTAACTTGAACAGAAGTTTCTAGACATAGCACATGGCAGTCAGAGGACAGCATCAGCAGAGAAAACCTCCACAGCACGGGTTTGTTCTCAGCCATGCCTGAGAGCAAAGAGGCTTTTATTAAAATTTCAGGCATCTCCAGAAGAAGAAAAAAGAAATGGAATACAGGGGGGTTTAGATTTATGAGGTGTGGAGGAGCCTATACACACACACTTCATGATAAACATGCATATTAATGTAAAAGTGACTATTTGTCATTGTGAACACACTCAAGCACCACAACGAAATGCAACCTCTGCATTTAACCCGTCACACATGCAGCAGCGGGCAGCCACCAATAGCGCCCGGGGAGCAGCGCAGTGGGACGGCACCTTGCTCAAGGGTACCTCAGTAGTGCCCGGGCTGGGACTCGAACCTGAGACCTTTAGGTCTCAAAGGCAGTATCCTAACCACTAGGCCACCACTGCCCACTGCAGTGGCCCCAATGCTATGTCCTTCAGCATTTTAAAGTCTTAAATCATTGTTGAGTGTTTTTAAAGCAAAATTTTTTATTTGTAGATTTGTAGAAAAGTTACAGATACTGATTAAAAAGGTCTACTTTTCAAGCTTTGACCCTGAAGTGTTTCAAATCTGCCTTATAGAAAGTGAGAGAGCTGTAAAAGACATAAGTTTCTGTCACACCTGATTGATGACTTGTTCTATATGCTGAATAGAAACTTAGAGTAATCTATTCCTGCTTCCAGGCACTGAGCAGTAGGTACATACAGCACTGAACTTGATCAGTAGATACTTGGACGTAACCAAGAGTGACCATTTCTCTCTGCTCCCTGTGAATTCTTAGTCAAAGTGTAAGTGACTGATTAGTCATTGTGAACACACTCAATCATACAAAGTGCACCACAACGAAATGTTACCACTGCATTTATCCCATCACACATGCACACACAGAGCAGGGGGCAGCTGTCAACAGCGCCCAGGGAGCATTTTAGGTTGAGAGTACCTTGCTCAAGGGTACCCTAGAGGTACCTGGGTAGGTAGGCTGCAACCTTCTGTTCACAAGGGCAAGGTCCTTACCCATAGGCCACCACTGCTCACCCATATTCCACTGATTTTGCCCATTTTTGCACAATTTAATGGTAAATATTTAAGCAGTGATTGAGAGTATTTCTAAAAAACTGCCATAACTATGCCATAATTGTTCACAAAAGTGATGATAGGGACCAGGCATCTGAAAGTTTAATGCCTTTAAAGCCACCTCATAGAAACTTACAGAATGAAATGGTTATAAATGCACTGCCTAATGGCAAAGACAATGATTATTCATATCATCGCCAGTGTAAAGAAATCTGAGTCTGCAAGTTTCTCTACAATACACCATTTCACATCATACCAAATGAGAAAATATGTGCTAGATTAGGTTAAACTGAGATGTGCATGTTATGTGGATCCTAGGACCAAGGTTGGAAAGCTGGTGTAAATTAAGCAAATATCTTAGAAACGTCTTACAGCTCCTTCTTCTTAACCATATGGCAGTGCCTGTTGCTGTGTGAAAATTGCTTTACATGGCTATTTTATTTTTTGTCCAGCAGCACACCCACCCTTACACATTATGCCCTGAGCAGCCTGGACCAGCAGATGTCCTTGTGCTATTCCCAGCCTGGCGCCCCCATTCTGTCATGTCCTGTTAAAGGTAGGAAAAAGTACCTTTTAAAAAGAATAGGTTTCCTCTGTAAATTGTGTCTTGATTAATTAACTCTCTCATCCCTCGTCCCTTTCTTTCTAGATGGTTTGATCAGTGTTTCCCCTATAATTAATGGCACATGGTGGCAGGCATGTGTCATCTTGTTCTACAAGGATTCCAAAAAAGTAAGGAGCCAGTACATTGACTACGGTAACCATATAAAAACTGATAGCCTTTATCAGATACTGTTACTGTTCCTTCTGCTGGGTCTTTAGTATAAAACCATAGTGGTTTTATCATTCCTGTTCTTAATCAGTTTCTTACTTTCAGGTCTGACTTCACAACATTTAGACTTTAGATACTTACTTGTGGATCATTTTATAAATATGTAAAACATTTAATAGTCCTCCAAATCTTCTGTATTGCAGCATAGAGAAGTCATCATTATTTATGGGCTACTTATGGATGCTACTGTTGGAAATGCCTTTTATTTCTTTTCCTTGCACATTTGTAGCTGGTGCTGCTGAACTGCATTTTTGCAACTTTTGATCCCTACAATACTCTATAAAATTCATATAAATGAAATACATAGGAATATAACTGTCATGCCTTCAGTGCTCAACACTGGTAATGTTTAAAAACACTGTCAGGTGATTGAATTAGAACCACCTTCTGTTCTAGACTGCTTTGAGTGGGGGCAATGAAACAACTCAAAATCAAAAGCCTGAAGCACAAGCGTCTACCCCATGGCAGTAACCACATTAAACAAAACTTAATTTTCTTTGCATGCATTGTATATTTTTTATACCTATTGTTTTACATTTTATTGTCTGTAAATTTAAGTGTTGCACTGACTAGGATGGCATTTTAATTTTGTTGTACTGGTTACAATGACAATAAAGAATATTGTGTTCTATTCTATTCTATAAATCTGAAAATAACTTTCTTCCTTGGTTGATTTCATGGAATGAACTGCAGTATAGCATTACAGAAAGAAACAAAAATAATGAGAATAATTTAGACTGAGGTATAGTGAACTAATTAAAGTAGGAAGTTAAAACACCATGAAATAGCAGGGAAAAAAATAGAAATATATGTGCATGATTGTAAAAATCACAAAAGACAGAGCTAGACATGCGATTTCACAAAATCACAAAATGCAGTGCCTTAAAATGAACAATCAGCACGGCTAATCAGACTGAATAAATATTTTTTTCTTTTACAAATTTTGCTTTAGAACTTTTACAGTTTTGCCAAACAGAAGGGTGCTTGAGCTTTCCCTGTGCTGTTATCTCCCAACATGAAGGTAAAATATCAAAGACAGTCAAAACACTAACTTTTTTACAGCTGGATGCAAGTTTTTCAGTAATGTTTATACAGCAGAAACCAGACAATCAAACATATTGCACTAGACAATAAGTATAGCTCCTTGGAAAATAATTATTCAACATGTCTTAATGTAGGTAAATGTGCAATTTAAAATCTTTAATTTAGTACTTAGTTAAAAATGCTGCATTCCTGAATATATAAAAAAAAATGCATTCCTAAATAAAAAATAAAATCTGGGTAATGTGGTGATATTCAGTTCAATTAGAGCTCTTATGCTGTGTATTTAGTATATAGTTTCAGCTATAATTGAAGCTAATCTTCATTTTCTAATACACATACCTTAATTTGCAGAAAACTTAGTGCTTAGTGATGACTGCTGCTCATTGCACTCATTCTTGGCCTTTCTGCTTCACTGCTTTGTGTTTCTGTAGCTACTCACAATGAAGAAGTTATCAATATCTTAAAACCTTTTCACTGATCTTGTTACTCTTTCCATGGAGGGCTACTATCTGCTCCTAAAGAAATAATAATGGATTTTTTTAGTTGCTTAGTCAGGTTGCATTAGCAACAATATTTTATTATTATATTTTTAGTAACTACAGACCTAGTGCTATTGGCTTGGTAAAAATGCACAGAACATTCACTTCACTAACATGACATGGCATATGTTTGCAGTCAAGGAATCAAGAAAAGAATTAATTCTTATATTAGAATAGCTCTTTCAACTAGCCAGTATGGCTTGCTGTCTAACAAGCCACCTTTTGGTTTTTTGCATTAGCTGCCCCAGCACATTTCCTAAACAATGCTAGACAGCCACATTAGCCAATGTAGCATCCCATGACTTTCCACATTAAGCACTACACATACCAAATTTCAGATAACCCATCTATCACTCTGCTTGTCTTTCCTGCACCAGCAACATTGTATTAATAAAGCTGATCTTATAAAGGTCAAACCTTCTATCATTTCTTCAAAGATTATGTACTTCAACAACGTCACAAAATAAGCAGAGATTCTTGAGGGAAATGGGGTGAATGTCACATGCATAAAGTTAAAAAAAAGTAATTTTCCTAACTGGAAAATATTAGTTATAGTAAACAATTCTACTTGTAAACAATTAATACTGACAAGCCTAATGATCAACTCACATTTCAAATCTGGGGGGGGGGGGGGCACATGGGGTGGACAGTTAGATGACAACTCGTGAGCCAGCTTGTGTATATATAGGTAGGACAATTAAAGGTGTTGGGCTACTTGTGTAGGTATTTCGTTCACGAAGGACCCATCACTAAGCAATGGAGGATGTTACATGTTGTGTGAAACAGATTTGGCTAAATTCCACCAGCCAGTGCTACGGAGATCACGGCTACATCTAGCACTCCCACGCCTCAAGCTGCATCCAGTTATAGTTGAATGAAGCTTCCTTTTCTGTCTGCTTGCCCTAGCCTAGCCCTGATTTCCATCCCAGTCTTTCAATCACACAAAGAACCTTTACTGGAACTTTTATTTCATGAGCCCACTGTATCGTATCATATATATATATATATATAATGGTTGAGAATTGTCCTACTAATTCTGTTATTTGTTTGTTTAGTGTTTTGTTTGGTTGCACTTATTTCTGGCAGTAAAATAACACAACCTTAAGCTGAAGATAACCTTTTTTTCTAATTAAAGAACTGATAAATGGATAACTTTTATAATGTAATATTTAAGCTGCAGCTCATATAGCAGACTGACATTGTATTCCATTGTTTGTTGTTGCTCTTAAACAATCCTGAGCCAGCAGCCATGATGGCAGAACAGCTAAATAAACTAGAGTTAACTGGAAATAGAGTTCAGCTGAGCTGAGCTAAATCTCATTCTGTGACAGTTTCATGGCTCTATCTATAACACAGAAGGGCAGGACTTTTTGGTGAAAGGAACTGCTAATATTGAATCATTTTAGATACATGATTGGGAGCCTAGGCCAAGGGAGGAAATCCTCCATAAAACTCCAGGTCATAAAAAACAGGAGGCCAAAAAGTAAAGGCAGCCAAAAATGAGAGTGAAAGGGGCATTTAAAATGTCCTTATTGGAATTTGTTCTATAAGAAAGCCTAAAACACAAATCATGTATCATTTGGTCAATTAGCAATAGTTCAGGTATGAGAATGAATTTTGTTAAACAATGTAAATTTAAAGAAAAGTTCATGAGCATCAGCATCTGCACTCAGTGTTCTAATGAATGTACTTGTCAAACTAGTTTAACCCATGTGGCTCATTCTGACTGATTCCTTATGTCACACCACATATTTTAGCCAGATAAATAAAGGCTAAAAATAAGATTTTTTACCTTTGTTTAATCTTCAGTCTTCTTCTTTTTACTCGAACACTTAAAACTTAAGTGACTAAGAAATGCCTCTATAGGCACCATATTCAAACCTATGCTTAACTTGCATAAAATTTCCCCAGATAGTATAAAGCAACATTTTTGCTGAATATAATCCAAGAAAATCTCTTAATAATGAATTATGTTTTCTCTGTCATTAATTCTCATGAGATTAATGTCTCTCTGAACAGACTGAAAGAACAAGTATTTCTGGCCAAAAGATTCAAAGGATGATTTTCCACCCAGCACTTTAATAAGTATAATGTTTATATAAGACTGTGATGTATGTATTGCTTTCCTGGTAGAATTAAATCCCAAGATCTTTATGTATTTACAAACCACATTTCCAGAAAAGTATTGTAAAGTGCAATAAAAAAAACAATGATTTGCAAATGAAAGTGATTTGTTCATTCTCTTGAACGTTTGACTGACACAACTTCCAATATTGTAACTGACAAACTATGTACTTTGTAATATAAACACTTTCATAATTTAATGCCTACGACAATGCACATTTCACTTTGATTTATTCATGTTTCCTGCTTCACATACTTTTACATTTTTTTTTAATGTTTAGACATTAATCAATCACTGATTTCACTTTACATATTTACATATATTTCTACATCTTGTAAATGTGTAAATATGTTTCTTTACAGACCCAACATTTTGTGTATTTATATTTTTTATTGTTAAATTTATCTTTAATCTTTTAATTATATTTTTAATTTTTTAGGAACTGAGCATAACAAATGTTGCTGTTTTTCAAGTGGACGCATTGCCCATTCTTGCTTGATACAAGACTTCAGCTGCTTTCCAGTCTGTGGTCACCACTGTCTATATCACCTCTTCATGATGCATCATACAGTTTTAGTAGGAGACCAATAGCAGGCCAGTCAAGCACACACACACTTTGTCTATAAAGACACATATGAGGCCTGACATGGTTTTGCTAAAATAAGTGTGAATGTCCAGAGGAAAGACACTGAAGGCAGCATACGTCTCTCTAAAATCCTAATATGTACTTCCACATTAACAGTACCATGCTGTGGCCACTGATGCACCCTCATCACAGATGGTGACCTTTGCACCTGTCTATTATTATGCACAGAGAAGTCAATGTCTATTTTTTCCTGAAAACAAGCTAAAATTTGGACTTATTTGACTACAGGAAATTTCCATTGTATTTTGGTTAATCTGTGATTAACTGAAGGCCTGAGAACTGAATGGTGCAAACAGTGTCAAATGACACAAACTTCTAAGCTACCCCTGAGCCCACATGGCTAGATTTGTCACAGCAACATGATGGATTCTTATACAAATTATTATTGCATTTTACAAAAATCTTTTCTACAAACAGGTTTTGAATGTTGTGTACAGTGAGTATTCTGTACACTGCATCTCTCGCTACCTCATACATACACACACACAAAAATGTGCACACCCTAGCTCTTGAGATTGTAGACAATTGTGCGTTGCTCATGCTCTCACAGTTGTAACAGCCATCAGCAGTGAGAGCAGAGGAGGTCTGAACTGCCACTGGGAATGATTGCACTTCAGAAGCTCCCACACATTCTCACCCAGCCTGCTCATTTACTGAATCCCTGCAATGCATTTGTTATATAGCAGAAATTTCAGTGTTTGGTGACCTAACCTGTTTTTAAACCCTGTGCCATTGTACCATTTAAGGCTATTCACTGGAAAGGAACTACTTAAATAAAAAAAAAAAAAATGGAAAGATTGGGTGTTCTAACACATCTGATCGACAGTGAAATGCACATGTCAAACAACTTAGAAATTACTTTTTCCCCCACCAGGTGATCCTTGAGAACTATTCCAGCTGAAAACGTTCAAGTCTGTCACACATTCACACACATGGAAATATATAGAAATTACACATTGAAATTAATCGAAGTCCTTGACGTTGGAAAAATCATGACTAGTAAAAGTTGGTACTATATACAGTAGATAAGATAAGATAAGATAACCCTTTATTAGTCCCACAAGTGGGAAATTTGCATACTATTTGAAAACTAGTAAACTAGTTAACTAAGAAAACACTACATACAGGTCCTTCTCAAAAAATTAGCATATTGTGATAAAGTTCATTATTTTCTGTAATGTACTGAAAAACATTAGACTTTCATATATTTTAGATCCATTA
>JBBPDA010096057.1:0-34937 GCA_037974385.1 Arnoldichthys spilopterus
TGTCTTGCTTTTGTGTTGCACCATGGACCCGGAGGAACATTGTTTCATTTTTACTGTGTACTGTGTATACTGTGAAAGTGACAATAAACCTACTACTACTAACAGTGGTACGGTACTTATACCAGTCTCGGGATTTAAACCGGTGACCTTCAGATCACTGGGGAAACTCCCTAACCATTACACCACCACTGCCGCACAGCATAAATATTTACTTGCAGCTGAAAAGCAGGTTTGAACACATATAGACCCAATCTGTTAACCAGCTAAGCCAATGAGTAGTTGGTAAATATATCTGTATTTATTTAATTTCATCATGTTATGTTATTTTTTCATTTTTGTAAAGTTTCAGCACATTGCAAATGATTCAGCAAATGATAAATATGAGGCTACTTAAAAGTTTAAAAAAATTGACAAAATAATTGCAATGGGTCATGAATTTATTGCAGCCCACAGCCCTCAATTTAGCTCAGCATCTGTAGGATAAGATGGTGTTCCAGCTAGATGCTGTACCATCTCTCAAAACAACTCTGAAATGTGAAAGGGACATATCTGCCATTGTAAAATCAAACTCTCAAATTGAGTTTTTGGGATTATCACTGGACCACATCCCAGTCAAAAAACACTGCTAAGTGTGTAGGCTGGGCTGGGGCTTGCAAGTTTAAGTTCAGAAGAATTTTCACAATGCTTGCTTTCAGTTCATTTTTTTTTAAAAACATGACAAAAATCATTTCTGTGGTATGGTATTTATAGTAAAGGTTGCTAAATGGTTCCAGGTTCCTGGTTCTAGGAGAGACTTTTTGATAATGAACTGTCACAACTGATAGGGCTGGTCATTAGGAATGTGTTGATTATTTAAATGTATTAATTGAGAAATGATATTAAAAAAATCAATAAAAGTAGCCTAAAGTAAGTAGTAACAAATGATGCCTACCAAACAATGCTGGAGGTTCTTTCAGCTTTGAGAAGTTTCTTTATATTCATACACATTTTAAGCTCTCTTGGAAGGTCTTTATGCAACCAAATGTGGTTCTTTGATGGCTTCAAAGATCTCACTTCGGCCGCCCTATATTTATAGATTGTATTTGTGTACTTTTATCTTAAATATTCTAGGCATAATCATCATTTCAGTACATTCCTTGCAAAATTCTCCTTCTCGCAGTCAGGTACACTGTGCCGTTCTGGAGAGTGTTTCCACGGCCATGGCTCTGCACTGCACACTCCACCCCTGTTTATCTTATGAAAGGGGGAGGGAAGGTGAAAAATGACCTGTTTGTGTTTTACGTCACTTTTTTCGAAGCTGTTCTGAGAGCAGTTGTCATTTACTTAGGATATGAGTGGGGTTTGTAATGAAGGTTATACAACAATGCAAAACCTCCAATCAGAACCGCTGTTTTTCAAAAAAACTAAAAAAAAAAAAAAGAATAGAAAAAAAGAAAAACAAGATGTAAACTGGAGGAGTATGTGGGAAGTGTTCGGTATGAACAGCCCTCTGGCCAGTGGGAAAAAAACTCATCCATGGGATCTCAGGCAGCTTTCCGGATGGAACAAAATGAGTGTGACATTCAAGTGAACTGGAAATATCCTTTTGATGCCAAGCCTCAGAAGGGGAGAGTTATTACTTTTGTTTTGCTATATTATTTAAATGTATTCACATATTGACATTTAGTTAGTGAGAATTTACATTATACATAGACTGCTGCAAGTCTGCTCTTCTGATCTTTTCCTGTTTGTTTCAAAGCCACAAATTATTGGATGGATTCATTTTGCAAAACAAAAAACAAAATAAAAACACTTCTCCTTTATTAATATTACTTCATTATTATCCTCAAATAAATCATTGTATTTATTAGTGTGTGCATTGCTATGCAGTGTTTGGTTGACTGGAGCGACTGGCCAATGCCTTTTAAGTCCTGACTTGTCAAATACGGATGCTTGGATGGCGGCAAATTGTTTAATTTTAGTATGACCCCACAATTCAAACGATGTGACTTGCAAACTCAAAATGGTCCATATTGCATGCAAAAATTCTACCCCAAAAGCAGGCAATTAAGCTGTGATTTTTTTTATGAATTTAACAGAATACAGAACTGAGAAAGAGTCTGATTTCAAAACAGGAAGGGTGCCATAGCAATCTGAAAATCTGGAAGGGGATGTGGACTGCTACTAGCTGCAGTGCATCTACCAGTACATGCAGCATTGCACTTCTTTTAGAAAAAAGAACCTCCAGTTCCACCCAATAGTTATATAATTTTACTATAGCCAGCATGGACATGCACATATACCAGCTACTCTGGGGGTACAATTGAATTAGTTATAGGGTTCAAAAACATTGTCTCCGAATATAACGTTGATAAAATATTATGCAGGACAAGGCTTTCCACAGTTCCACAGTTCCCAGTCAAAAAACAACTGACATACACTGCTAAGATCAGGCTGGGCTGGGGCTTGCAAGTTTATGTTCAGAAGAATTTTCACAATGCTTACTTCCATTTTAGTTTTGTTTTTTTTAAACATGACGAAAATCATTTCTGTGGTATGGTATTTATAGTAAAG
Source organism: Arnoldichthys spilopterus (assembly GCA_037974385.1). Lineage (NCBI taxonomy): Eukaryota > Metazoa > Chordata > Actinopteri > Characiformes > Lepidarchidae > Arnoldichthys > Arnoldichthys spilopterus. The sequence continues at coordinate 2,554 of JBBPDA010096057.1, forward strand.
TTTTCCAAATGGTTCCAGGTTCCTGGTTCTAGGAGAGACCTTTTAATAACGATGATAGTTATATGGTTCAAAAACATTGTCTCTGAATGTAAAGCTGATAAAATATTATGCAGGACAAGGCTTTCCACAGTTAGGACGCAGGGGACAAAGCTCAGCCGAAGTTTTTCAGCTGTAAAGTGTCGTCTGTGCACTTTTTCACTTCTGCTGAACAAACATGGACAGACAAATCTAACAGCTCTTGTGTGCTCTGTGCTGTTAAACTGAGCTTTGAGAGGAACTCTAGGGAGCCTTCTTCACATGAGCACCCAATCAAAAGCTTTGTTTATATGGGACCTTGTCAGCTCCTAACACAGAAGAATGCAGATGGGGGTGAAACTCTACAGAGCGCCGAACTACGAAGTTCCTGTTCTTTCATAACAGGGCTGAACTGTTTTAAAAGCTCATCAGAAAACACACTGACTTTTTTTCTGATGTGCTTTTAACAATATTCTGTGTTTAAGATTGTGAACATACACATATCAGCCATAACATTAAGACCACCAGCTTAATATTGAGTAAAGCCCCTTTATGCTGCTGATACAGCTGTGTTCTGCATTCACTTTTAAAACCACAGTAGTTCTTCTGTTGGATTGGACCAGACAGACTAACCTTCACTCCCCACATGTATTAGTGAGTTTTAGGTGCCCATGATCCTTGGATTTATTTTAGTAGGTTCTAGATACTGTATAGTTGGAACACTGCACAAGACCTGTCATTTTAGGAGATGCTCTGACTCATCTAGTTGTCACAGTAAAGCCCTTGTCAAAACGGCTCAGATCGCCTATTTTTCCTGCTTCAAGCACACCAACTTCAAGAGCTGACTGTTTACTTGCTGCCTAATATACCTCACCCCCTGACAGATGCCATTATAATGAAATAACTAGATAGCGATTATTTATTCACTTTACTTGTCAGTGGTGTTAATGTTATGATTAGTTTAAATCAAGCTGAAATGTGAACAAGCTCAAAATGTAAATAAATGGTTATATCTGTACATACTATAGGGGTAAATAAACAAACTTTATTTTTAATTCTCTCCATATTGTCAATACTGTGCATTACATTTCTTTGGTACATACAAATAGCATTTGAGTATCACTACTATTTTATTTTATTTTTGAATTCTTTTTGTACTTTTACCAAATTAAAATAAATTAATTACTAATATTTTATGTTACAACCAACGTAAAGCCATGTAAATATTCAAAATGCTTTTTTCAACAAGTGTTGGTTGTCAAAACATATACAGCATTTAAAAAACATAAAAATTGAGCAGACAGTTATGATGCTTGTTGAAAAAAACTTTTACAAATGTTTATACCGGTTTATGTCAGTTGTCATGAAAAGTTTACATTGTTGCCATGAGGCCTTAAACAAATTTTAAGCAGCTTAAATAAAGCTCCAGGTTGGTTCATGTGATTCATGATGGATGTCAACACAGGAGGATAATTTTTCTTAACGCTTGTCTGGTGTTAAGAAAAATGATGCATGGGTTATTGGTGGATGTATATGAGCTGATTTGCATATTATTCACCGTAATTGGAGTCCAGTCGATTCCAGTCCAGTCGGTTGAATGGGCATGCATTTGACTACCTAGGGCAATCGCATGTGCTTAAAGTCTTACCAGAATACAATCCAGGTATAAGTCACATGAAGTGACCAAGTGTGAACAGGGTCAAATACAAATGGTCAGACTTCTTGTTGTCAACAGGTCTTAGCGCAGGGGTGTCATATAAATATACGGAAAACTCCCGGAATTTCTGGGAGAGGTGGGACATCTGCAACACTAAGCTGGTTCGAGCTGAAGAAAGATTAGTCAAAGAACACATGGTAGCTTGGCTGACATAGGCTAGGTAATAGCTAGCCTAAACCTAACCTACAGTTATGGCCCTTGTGAACAAAAAGTCGCAGGTTCAAGTCCTTGCCCAGGTACCACTGAGGTACCCTGGAGGTTCCGTCCTGCTACACTGCACCCCGGGCGCTTGTCATAGCTGTCCATTGCTCCACATGTGCACATGGGATGCGTTCAGTGCAAAGGTTACACTTCTTTGCGGTGCACTTTATGGGACTGAATGTGTTCACAATGGCAAATAGTGACTTTCACTTTTGGGTTAACAATTGTGAGCTACCTGTCAGCAGCACAAAAGACTACAATCAGATAAGAGATAAATTAGACAGTCTTTACTAGCAGGACTACATTCCAACCACACTTGCACATGAAATATTTCTGTGGGCAGTGGTGGCCTAGTGTTTGGGACCATGCCCTTGTTAAAAGAAGGTTCCCGACCTGGGTACAACAGAGGTACCCTTGAGGAAGGTACCATCCCACTACACTGCTCCCATGGCACTTTTCATTACTGCCCACTGCTTTACGTGTGATGGGTCAAATGCTGAGGTCACATTTTGTTGTGGAGCACTTGTGAGATTGTTTGTAATGACAAAAACACTTGAGAGTTAAATGGCATGAAGTCTCTGTTATGCTTGTCTTTGGCAAATAATTTGGAGGTGATACCTGTTAATGTCTGATGTAGGACTAATTATCCAGCTAGTAAACCACCTCCAAACAAATTCACAATTGCAGCCTAAAAATAAGCTAATAATAGCAGCTAACAGGTCTCCTAAGAATGTTGGCTCTACTGTCAGGAGGTTGTAAGCTTAATTCCTGGTGATGCCACAGCTATATGTTTCTGAGAGTCTAAAAGAGCACTGACATACACACACACACACACAAACACACACACACCATCACTTAGCGCAGTGTTGTGTGGCGTGTGTAAGTTCCAAATACATTTGTTGCTGCTTCACTGTATCTTAACCACTTAAACACCTTATGGGTCTGGTTGTGGGCACTCATTTCCAATTTGCACTCTACATAACTTTGTGACCCTTACTCTTGGCGCAGTGAAGGAATGGGGAGGTAAAATGCTTCTTTTTTCCATCTACACTCTCTCCTGGCATGGGTATACACTTTCACAACAGGTTTATCAGGAGTTTATCCAGATGCCATGACAGCAAAGAAGATCTTCTAACCAAAGCCAAAAAAACAACTGAACTAGCTAAAACGAGTCTGAAAGTAACTTGTTTGCTATTGTGAACACACTCAATCACACAAAGTGCACGAGAATGAAATGTAACCTTTGCATTTAACTCTTGGGGCAGTGGGCAGTTCTGAAAAGTGCCCAGAGAGCAGTGTAGTGGGACGATACCTTGCTTAAGGGTACCTCAGTGGTACCTGGGTCAGGACTTGAACCTGCTAACTTCTGATCACAGGGGCAAGGTCTTAACCACTAGGTCACCTCTGAGTTCTCATATATTCCCATATATTTGTCCGCTCATGTATTTTTCCCTGCTCTTTTGCTGCCAGAAGTCCCCATGGAATATTAGAAATAATTACTCTGTCATTATTAATTCAACTGTTTTTTTCATGGAACTGTATAGTGATAAGTGTTAACCCTGTTTTCCTCCATATAGATAGAGGTACTCTATTCTTTTTTGATATCCTACCATAGTGGGCACTGGCAGCCTGGTGGTCAGAGATTTGCCCTTGTGATTGAAGGGTTCACAATGACAAATAGTCACTTTCATGATTTTCTTAATGCCAAGCACTTTGCAAAGCTGTTTAGGCGATCATGCTCTTAACTGTCTACCCTGGTCTGGGACCTTTTGATGTCTGAAATTGTAGTTTGTTTCTGTCATAAATCATACAAGTCATTTGATCATATCTGACAGGTGTCTGGGATTTGGGTATTTGACATGCCCTTGTGAAGGAATGGTCACAATAACTTTAGGGCTGGTAAGGGAAGTGCTGAGTGTGAGCAGTCTCCAGAGGTCTCTTTGACACACCATTAGCATTACCATTCTGCTTCTTATCTTCTTGGATGATTTGGTAGACACATACATCCAAGAGCTTAGGGTTGTAAACTTTGATCCAAAAAGAGGCTAATAAAGTAAACAAATTCTGCAATGCATACAACATATATGCCATTGTAAAAAATGTGCAAGTAAATACAACCTCCTCTCTACATTATCTTCTTTTGCTGACTTAAAGACTTAAAGCAACGAACACATTTCTAATGTGCCTCATGACTAATGCCTAATGCTTGCCTTGCGGAAAATTCTGACTTCTCTTCTATGTAAAAAAAACTCTTCTATTTAAAAATGTACTTCCCTTTTCAAATTCCACACAACATTACAATGGGGTAAAAAAAGGTCTTTCTTCTTTTTGAGCCCTTCCTTAGTGGATGTGCTAGTATACTTAGGATCCTAATTCTGTTGAAATGTTCAGCTTCAGCTATTGGACATTTTGTCTCACATTATCTGCAAGCACCCTTTGATATCACACAAAATTTCTATTCGAATCAATGGCTGCCAGCTGCTATATAGGTGTACTGTTATTATGGCCAAAGAACTCTGTCTGCATTGTTCCAAAAGGGCTGGCCTTTGCCTAAATGCACTTTGGCACCTGTAGTCTTGCTGTAGTGTTAATTTTTTTTTAACATGCCTCTCATGGAGGTCAAATTTGTAAAATCTCATTCTGATTATAGACATACGTACTTTCAAACCAAGAGCTCCAGGAGTAACCTGCCGATCCCATGATGAAATTTCGGGGTTGAGCATATCTTTTCACAACAAATGATCTAAATCTGAAATCTGAAGGTTGCTCTGCCCTGAAGGGTTAATGGAGAGTGAAAAGATCCTCAAGTTCATTGACTCAAACACCATTAGCTGACCTAAATTCCTGCCATGGTGTCGCTCTGATGCTGACTAACAAAATCTGGAGAAAATAATACAGAGCCATGAGAAATGAATGTTTTTTAAATATCGCAGTTAAAATCAATATATTCAATATATTGTGCCACCACTAGAGAAGAGCAGCCAAGACTCAGCTTTGATGTCTCCTTCTATTATACTGGACTGGAGGTCGCTTATGAGATGAAAAGAAAATTGTCCTGAAAATGGTATATGGGTCAATGATGTGACTCCTACATTTTCTGTCCAGGGTGTTTTTATTTTAATTTAAAAAGGGTTTAAATTCATAAAGCTATACCATATATATGTAGTATTACTCCCTTATATTACCCTATGTTATTTGTATTTTTCTGCTATTTAAAGTGCCAAAATATCATGTGGTGTGACTGTCTGGCCATGACTTCTGTTTAGGAAACTGCTCTGAAATTACTGTTAACATTACAATTACAAAGCGACACATACAAACTGAAAGCAAGTTTGTAACCCTCTCTCAAACTAGAATAAAAATATCTTTTTTAGTTGGTATGTAGTTGCCACATTTGGATATCATGTGGTATGACCTCAAAAATCAAAAGTTAAAATCAAGTTATGTTAACAAATATGTAATTTGATTATAAATTTCATAGTGGGGGCCACATGGCAATGCAGTGGTTAGCGCTGTCGCCTCACAGCGAGAAGGTCCTGGGTTCGATCCCCGGGTCGGCCACAGTGCCTTTCTGTGTGGAGTTTGCGAGCTCTCCCCGTGTTTGCGTGGGTTTCCTCCGGGTGCTCCGGTTTCCTCCCACAGTCCAAAGGCTGCAGTAGGTTGATTGGATGCTCTAAAATTGCCCATAGGTGTGAATGTGTGTATGAATGGTTGTCTGTTTATGTGTTGCCCTGAGATGGGTTGGGCCTCCTGTCTTGGGTCTACCCTACCTTAGGCCCGCAGTCAGCTGGGATTGGTTACAGCTTTCCTGTGACCCAGAAACAGAAGAAGGGGTTTAGAAAATGGATGGATGGATGGAATTTCATAGTGACTTTTTGTAGAAAGCTAGCTTGTTTTGTTTTGATGGCCAATTCTGTGTCTACAGAGTTTGAATGAACTTGAAATATCATGTGGTGCGACCAAAGCTGTTTTCCCTGAAAGATACATTGATCTACATAGGCACTTTTTGTACTTTTATATTCAATTTATGATTTATATAAATACAGTACTTTGTTGTATTATTATTTGGAACAGATTTGTACACAAGTAATTTCTTTCTAAAATTCATAAACAACAGTTTGTTGAGAGAAATTAAATACATAATCAACATAGAACAGAACTGTATGCTGTAATTTGCATTAATTAGTCATTTATTATTTTTATATATTTATTTTATAACTGTTTCAGTCTATTTTCCAGATTCCCCTGTCAAGTAAAGAAAAGATTACTCGCCCTAGCATACCTTGCTAGGAGAAGAGAAAGATTTTTTTTGTTGAAAATGAAAGCTATATATAAAGAAACTTTAAGTACATATTATGTGTTTTTTACCTGGAGGAAACATTTTATTTCATTAACTTTTTAAAATATTTTCTCAAAACAAAGTTGCAGCTATGTACTACAGTTACATTTGCAAAGTGTTATATTTAGAAAATTTATTGCATGTTTTTTTTAAATAAAATCTGGTTTAAATATATTTTAGCACAAAATTTATTAATTTTTAATCATTTAATAGATTTTTTTAATGGTCTGAGGTCATTTGGACCAGTAATATCAATAATCTGTATTAAATTACTCATTTAATTTCTAATATCTGTGGCTGAAATGTTAATAATTGATACAGTATGCTTTATTGAACTTTATATTTAAGCCATTTTTGTCAGTTTTTTGCGATTCACAGAAAAAAAAGAAAAATAAGTCATAAGTCATTTATAATAAGATGACTGACATTATAGAACAAAAATATGAAATCATTATTTACAAAAAGTCAAAAGAAATGCAAATACTTTGTTTCTAAAACACTTATTATATAACTGAGAACTTTAATTTAGGGAAATATATTATGGTCGCACCACATGAGATTTTTTAAGGTCTAATTCAACCAAATTAAAAAATATGAAAATTACTTCACTTCAAAATTTAAAATGAACTTATGTGTACACAACATTCTTAATGGTTGAACAATTGCAATAGATATTCTTATTTTTTTGCATTTTAAAATTGGTCTGTTGAAAACTCTTAGACGTCATTGACCCATATACCAGCTGAACCATGAGTACCAGCTAATACAGGCAGGTTGGCGATCCTAATCAACCTCTTCTACCAGAGACCTCTTCCTTCCTGTTTCCCTGAGTACAATGAGGGTGTGGTTTGCACATGCCATCACATGCTTTCCCTCATGCAGAATTTAAGAAAGAACTGACCGAACAGCTGAATTTGAAGCATCAGTGTATAACAGAAGAGACTCTGTGAACACCGAATGAACCGTGATGCGTGTCCTGATCTGAAAGCCTTTTCACACCCAGTTCATTCAAACACTCTTCTGTGTCAAGATGTTTCGAGCTGCAGCAATTCTCAAGATCTTCACAAATGTAAAAGAAGCACAGACCCACGAATGCACCCACACTTCTGGCATTATGAGATGACCTTCCCCAGATTCCTTAGGTCTGGAGGGAGACCATCCCTTTCTACAAAATGTCCAAAAATACTATTTCATGGTTAAATTGGTTCACGATTTAAGCCAGCTGCTCAGAAGTAGGAAAGCAGCAGACTCTGTCTGTACTTAGGAAATGTGTGGCTGAACATTGCAACAGCGTTCTGGTAAATGAGGCATACTTTCTAGTGGAGGCATCTCGTTACAATCACCATAAGCCTTTAGAGTGTTGAGGAAGCGTTGGTCAAACCCACGGTCATTTTGAAATGATACAAAAGATTTCCAATGGTTTTGCCAACTGTCCATTGTACTAAAGAGGCAAGCACCACATAAGCTTTCTGATGAATCTGCAGTCTGGGGTAGAGAATATGCATCACACTTTTACATTTCCTAAAGTGTATACTACAGAACCAGTAGCTTGTGGATTTCCTGTCCGCACTACAAGTGAAAGTGAATAATTATTTGTCACTGTGAACACACCATGCAACAGCACTTACAACATGCATTACAGTGAAATCTGACCACTGCATTTAATTCATCCATGTAGGAGCACTGGGCAGCTGACATGGACAACGCCAAGGGACTGTACATTGCTAACAGGTACCTCAGTGGTTCCTCTACCATTCTGCGATTTGAAACAGTGACCTTCAGGTCACTGGGGCAACTCCCGAACACCAACACTGCCCAGGATGTCACAACTAGGATGAAGCCCATGGACTGCAGTGTTCCTCAATTTTGCCATGAGCTACTGAATCACTGATTACTGAGATCTACTTTAGGGTTTAAAAATGGCTGGACTGTTTTGCTTACAGTTGGGTTTATTATGCAAAACTCTTCACCTCTCTAATGCAGTAAAGAGTAAAAATCACCTTGCACTGTATTACCTGGAAAATATGGGATTAATGACGTGTAAAAGTAACTCGTTTGTGTATTGTCCATTATATGCAATAAACCAATCAGAACGACACATCACCTCACCTTTTAAAGGCAGGGGCACATGAGCTATGGTGGCAAACGAGATCAGTTTTCAGCGCCAAAGGGAGTCCATCCATCCATTTTCCAACCGCTTCTTCTGTTTCCTGGTCATGGGGAAGCTGGAGCCAATCCCAGCTGACTGCAGGCCTAAGGACACCCAGGACAGGAGGCCAACCCATCACAGGGCAACACACAGATAGACAACCATTCATACACACATTTACACCTATGGGCAATTTTTTTCCAATCCAATCAACCTACTGCAGCCTTTTGGACAGTGGTAGGAAACCGGAGCACCCGGAGGAAACCCACACGAACACGAGCTTGCAAACTTAGCACAGAAAGGCACCTGTGGCCAACCCGGGGATCGAACCCAAGACCTTCTCACTGTCAGAGTCAAAGGGAAAATTATTCTCAGCATTTCAAGTGCCATTACTGCACTTCAAATGCATATCTGTGTCTATAACGAGCTTATTGCACCTTCATGTTACTAAAATGTGCCGCTTAAATATGATTTAATAATGTCGCTGACTTTAGAGCACAATGTAATTTCCCTGCCTTACAAAAGCAATACATTGACAGTGCCCCCAGCATTCCCTCATTTAAAAAAACACCCCTTTGAGCGGGAAATGCACACTGAATCTTTTGTCATTTTAAAAAACGTGACCACATGACATGAAAATATGGAACACACTGGTATTAAACTAGTGAAAACACTTTGTGTCACACTTTCCAACAATGCCAAAAAGGGCCCTGTTTATGCCACATGCAATCCTGGGACCATGCCAGTCTCTGTTTCTTGAACTACCAAATAAGAGGAGGACTGCTGGAAATCGCTAGTTGGTTAAACTTCAGCTGTTATGTTTATCTGGCTCATCCCAGGAATGCAAAGTGGTGTCAGCGCAAGCAACAGGACAGTCCTAGTCCGTAAGTGTCTCGCTCGTAGATTTATCATGCCACAGTGTCTAAGAAGGAACAGAAGTACCAGCCAAGAATAACCTAACTACTTGCACATTATGATTAAATACTCTCACCCACTCCACTGGTGATAGTTTAAGACCCTGCTGTGTCTAGACACTCACCACTCAGAATTTGTGTGCAAGAAAAATGTGCCTTGCAAGAAAAAAGTGTACTTTAGTTTGTGGGCCTTACAATCAATCAACAAGAGCAGATACGTCACCAGTAAAAGGTCATGCCATTTTTGAGATAACGATCTTGTCGACTGTAATATCTATAGGCTCTATTTTGACAGTCTAATGCAAAAGTTAAAGAGCAAGGTGTAACTGACATTTATGGGCATGTCCAAATCCATTTAGCTATATTAACAGCAGAAAAATCAGACATTGCGCCAGCACAACGCACAAACTCTCAAACTGTCCTAATTCTCATAATCAATAGTGCATGTTGTGTGCGTTTCTGTGTGTGTAATGATGGTCATGCACCTGCACATTACTAAAATGCACTGCTTAAATATGGTTTACTAATATACCACTTGTTTGTCAAAAGTGAAATGTGTGCTCATGGTGTGAAACAGCCATTAAACTAGTAAAAATATTTTGTGTTGCACGTCTGCAGGTGCAAAATAGGGCCCATAATGGTTTTATCTAGTGGGATGCCATCTTCCCTCTAACCTGCATGGTGACATGAATGGAGAAGGTAAAGAACATCTTCCTCTATCCTATTTTGAATAACTGCTGGATTTTTTCTCATTTCTCTTTAGAGGAACCTATATCCCAGAGACCTGGGGCCATGCCTCTCTGGAGATCATGATGAAGTGAGTCCACCCTCTGGTCTAGAGAAATCTGAGAAGTTGTTTGTGTCATAATATGGACCTACACAAAGAACTGCCTCAAGTTTAGAAATGGCTTTCATCAGTTGTGGGTCATGGTCACTGCCAACTGAGGATTATTTGGAAGATAACATGGCAGAACCTGTACATTTCAATTTTCAGTTGAATTGGATGTTGTGGACACTGGGGTGGACATTCCAGGCTGGCCAGGTGCAGCAATTCTTAAAGCTTCTTGGGCAGGTTTCCATTCCCAAAATCTAAAACACTCCATGTAAAAAGCAGGTTGACTGTAAGTGAGGAATGCTTCAAGCACCAAGTCATTTCAGCTGCATATACCTCTAGTATATATACCTTCTAGTTCTTTTAGGAGCATTTTCTGGCATTATCAAATGTTGTAATGCAAAAATCCTTCTAAAGAGACACTTCAATCATTTTCTTGACAGTCTCAGAATAGTTTTGCTGTGTTCGATGGAACTTAAAATTACATCATTATGACCTATGCACGATCGATACACAAAGCGGTAGGGGAAGGCTGCTCTGGCTGCCTCCAGGTTTTCTGTTGTAGTTTTCGCAGACAATAAAAAGTGAAACGTTGACAAAAATGTCAATATGACAAAAGTACAAATTAGACAATGTTCTTCAAACCTGGGTTTATGCGATACACCATCACCTGATAACAGTATAACAGTGTTTAAACTGTAACTCATCAACAGTGCACACAGTAACTCAAGGTTTGCCCATTTCTGAATCCAGGAACACCCTCATGTTCTTATCTCTGTAGACTGTTGGGGTGAACATGTTAGGTAAGTTTATTTAAAGAAAAGCAAAGTTTTGAGCCAATATCAAGCTAAACTTAAAACATAAAACAAAACCCACTGGTGAACATGGAGACCTGGAATCTTTAGTGACAAACTGGTGCTTTTTTTAATTCTACAGCTATTGAACACACAGCTAAACATCCGGTTCTCCACATGCCCAGTCATGTTGGAGAGGATATAGGATGTGAAAGCAGAGGAAGTCAGGGCAGAGAATTCATTCTTGAGTAACTGAATCAGAAACACAGGAAAAATCAGACATCAGGAAAATCAGGTTCCCAGTTGCCAACTGGAAATATCATGCTATACATCTCTTTCCTCTTTCCTTACTTTTGCTATAAACATGGTTAAGCAGGAATGTGGCTTATTTGACATGGGTTTTGAACCCCACCAGATATTTCTCCTGGATCGGATTAAGTGTATTGACATAGTGACAGTTTTAGCAAATATGATTTTTTTTTCTGCTAACTTCAAACAAGCTATTTATTCCCTCCCCCGCTTCGTTTCAGGACCCCATGGAAAATCAACACCATTAATATTTTTTAGTAGTTACTGAATAATTCAGCTCAAAATGATTAATAAAATAATCAACCTAGTGTATAAGAAGTCGGGACTGTACAGATTTTAACATCCTTTTCTGCCAGAGAACTGGCTTGTGTAACATAAATGTTGCCTCTACCAGCTCCAGCTTAACAGAAGACATGGTGCTTCACTTATGGCCAGAGCAGCTCCTGGGCCTCTTTGAGGGGGTCTGAATTCCTGAATGTATGAGTCATTTCAGACATTCCCTGAGACACATTATAGAGTGTAGGATATTTAACACCATTGTTTATCACGTTAATTCCTATATTTCACAATTACCAAGCACAAAATTCTTTCCATTATTATTTTTGTGGTAACAGAAACACACACTTTGGGGCGATCTTTGTCTTTAGGAAGCCTTGCATCTCTTTAACCACAGCTTTAGCATTTTTCAGCATCAAAGGTTGCAGACTTAATTGTCACAATACTGATGTGTTGTATTGTATTTAGTAAAAGAACAGAAAGACCTTTAAAATTAAATAATTTAAAATATAATAAAGGCCAAAGTGCAGGGGCTTTGAGTACTACATGGCATGGGCAGGATGGCAGAATGTTGCACCAGGTCAGTTGTACCATCTCTGCAGGTCATCTCTACCAGCAGATGCAGGACCAGAGCTTTAAGGATCACACGGCTTTGGGTCAGCATGCTGCCATACTTTCCACATATAAGGAAACACATCCAGAAAAGAAAACAATGTGAAAAGCCAAACCCAAATGTCACCACATAGGGTGTGGCTGCAGAAGTATGTTGAAAGAATGATGTAATATTCCCTGACCATCTGTTAATATAACATGAGAGCTCATGTCATTGAAAATCAAATTGGCTTCAGGTTTGTTTAATAGAAAAGGTGTATGTAATATGTAAACACTATTAACAGTTTCACGTGCATCATTCAGTCCTTAGTTTGTACATGACATTTAAAACAACCAAGCTCCAAATGTCATTGCTTTTTTTAAAATCTGGTGTTAATGTTATGGCTGATCGCTGTACTACAACAGTAACTTTAGCCATTTGCATTCACACTAAAGTCTTAAGTCATATTTCAGTACAGACTGCTTGACACAACAACTGCTTCATTAAAACATTAATTATGATGTTTGCAGATAAAATTCAAATGTTCACATAATGTTACAGACAGCTGGTGTTTACGACTGAGCAGCTACATCTGTTACAAAGGGCATAAAGTCAACAGAACCAGCACTTTCCTGCTGCATGCAGTTCTTAGTTTTACACCAAAGATGCTACTTTAAGCTATTCAGTCAGCTTACGACTGGGCGACATCCAGTACTTCACAAGAGGTCACAAGTCAGCAGGGCTTGTGTACATTTGTCCCATGGAGAGTGCAGTGGGTGGAGTTCACTGACTTTGTCCCAAAGAGATCCAGTGCAATCCACCTCCTTTTGCCTGGATTTGTACACATCTGGTTTGAATAATGTAACTACACACTTAGTAGCTGTTCTAGAACGCAGTATATTTTACAAGCAGAGACAAATTGTCTTCTACTTTCACATCTACCACATTTGTCATAGGTGTTCCTGGTTTGGGACAGCTGTGTCCAGGACCGAAAAGCCATAAATGGAGTGATCAGAGCAGCAGGAAGCTGCACCAGATCAGCTCTCCCATCTCTGCAGGAGGTCTATATGAGGAGATGCAGGATCAGAGTAAGAAGGATCATCAAAGACCCAACATATCCCAGTAACTGCCTGTTTGACCTGTTGAATTCAGACAAACACTTCAAAAGTATTATGGCTAAAAAAGAGAAACTCAGGAGGAGACTCTATAGATCCTCTTACCCAGGACACACCACCACAGCTCTTAACACAATGTTATCCTCTTAATCAGGACATGTCGCAACTGTTCTTTCTGCACTCTGCACCTAACCATACATACTTATTCTATACGCACAATGTACAGTTATTGTTTACATTTAAATTTTTCTGGAATTTATTTTTTCTATTTTTTTTATTACTGTACATAACTTTTCTTACTTTCTCTTTTAATTTAATTATAAACTTTATTTCAATCATTCTCAGGAATGATCGGGGTACATTTATGTTGTTGTGTTACGTTGCATGTTGTGCTTGCATGACTGTGTATGTGACAAATAAAGAATCTTGAACCTTGAACCTTGAATCTTGTGGGTGAAACTGTAAGCGCAAGATTAATTTTGCTCCTCCTCTCTGCACTTGAGAAATGAAAGGAAACTTGAAAGTGTGGTCACAGGTCTACAAGCTCTACGGTCACAGGCAGATTTTCATTTCCCTCACACACACACTCACATCTACAGGAAATGGGGAGTATCCAGTCAACCTATCGCAAGCCTTTGGACAGTGGGAGGAAACCGGAGCACAAGAAGGAAACTGGAGCACAAGATAGAAACCTACACGAACACGGGGAGAGCTTGCAAACCCCACACAGAAAAGCCATATGCGATTATGTATTATGATGGGGGTCGTTGGAAGTAAGCGCAAGCTTCAAGTTTCTTTAGCTGGGATTTATTAGAATAACATAGAAACACTAAAAGGAAACAAACTATGAATATAACAAACAATCACTACTGATATAGGAAAACTACAGAGAATAACACCTAGAGGAAACACAACGAAGACAACAGGAAAACTTACAGAGAACCGACAAACACTAAGCCCAACACAAGAGACTAAATAGGAACACAAAACAAGGAACACCTGACACAGGCAGGAGACAGGAACAAGAGACAGGTGACGAGGGCGGAGACAAGGCGTCGCTAAGTCAAAACATGAGCACATGAGGAAGGTAGCACGTGGGGTACCAAAACAAACACGGACAAAAGCACATGGCTAAGGAAAACATAACACAATGTGTATTTAAACATATCCCTAACATAAAAATGATTTGGTGTTGGATTATTATTTTTCTGCTAACAGAATTTAAATTTCCCTGGCTACTGACTATTTATATGGATATAGCAGCGTTTTCTAAATTATGGGCCTAGTGGGACATGAAAGTACTGCAGGTGGGCCACAAGAGGTCATTCAATAATAAATAGAGTCAATGTTTCAATTTTCAATTTGTAATTATGCTTGAAACTTCCAAAAAACGATTAAAGGATTAAATATTTACAAATTTAAAGTAATCAGAGATGGTAAAACAAGGCCACTTGATTTCTGACATTTTATGCTACAGATTGTGCCCTGATTGTGGGTGGACGATTAAGATGCAATAAGCTTTGCCAACGCCCACATTTACATAACATTTTTCTGTATGTGAAATTAAAAAAACAAAGTAAAAATCTTACTCTCATGGGCTGATCAGATCTGTTGTTAAAAGCTTGGATGGGCAGCAGAAGAGTTACAGATGTGCATTGCACAAGCATCGACCCACATGCAGGAAGTGTAGAGTCAAAGGAAAAGACACTTTTGATAGCGAAATCAGAGGAGAAAATCCAGCTACACTCAGTTTGCCCTTTCTTTCAATGTGAAAAGAACACTCAATACTGGGGCATGAAAGGATGTGAAGCTGTCAAAAAGCAGAGAAAAAGAAACAGAAACAAAATGTCGTACCTTAAAAACATTCCATGCAATATTGGGGCATTTCTGTTGATCGATATGTCCTAAAATGTTCATAATATCATATTAAAGCTGACACTTCTTTTTTTGGTGGTCAGACAAGCTCCATACTATTCTCACTACAAACCCCATTTCCAGAAAAGTTGGGAAATTGTCCAAAATGCAACAAAACAATTTGTGACCTGTTTATGCACATAATTGTATATGTATACATAAATGTATATTTACAAATCATAATTAATTTGGTCATTAAAACTAATAAAAAACTTTTTTTGTCAGTTAAATAAAGTTTTGCATGAATTGATTGTTTTGTTTTTATTGCATTTTAGAAAATCCCAACTTTTCTGGTTTGTAATTCAGACGCCAGTGTCTCAAGTTAGCGATCAGATGAGGCAATAACTCGCATTAGGCCGTTGCGTGTGACCATCTTGCTTTGCTGAGGCCTCAACATTTCAGGAAACTAAACGCCTTGACACGGAGCCATGACCTTGGCTCTCATCCTGAGACTGAGAGAGAATGTTCACATTTCCCAGCACTCCAACCCCCACCCACCCCACCCCCCACACACACGCCACACCCCTGCTTTTTTTCCGCAAAGTGACAACCATGTTTATGATCCAGTAACTGCAACTATACCTCTAATAGATCTTTTACAAAAAATATCGTAGATTAAGTGGAGTAAGACAGGTTACTGAAGACATGTCCCTTAGGCTGATTCAGAGATGGACAATGCAAAGCATAAGATAAGAGCATGGAATGACAAGAGGAAAAAGAAAGAAGAAAGAAAACTTAACTGACCTAAACTACTGGAACGAAATTAGACATCTGCTAATGAAGAGTCTCTGAACTAAGCCACATTGCTTAGGGAAATATTTACTCACTGGAGTTAATACATGACCCTATGGCCAAAAAGATGTCTTTTTAAGAGCAGTGTGGTGAGTTGGAGATGTCTGTGATGAGAAGAACTTAGTATTTTTTGTAGCATAGTATGCGCTGTGTGCCTTTTGGCAAAGTAGATCTGTCTAGAGAACTGGTGTGGTCGTTTCAAAGTATCCTGCATGTTCAAGAAACAACAATGGGCTATCACAATATTAGTGAAAGTGATTTGTTATTGTGAACACACTTAAGCACTACTACGAAATGTGACCTCTGCATCTAACCCATCACAAGTGCACACGTGGAGCAGTGGGCAGTTGTCAACAGCACTCAGGGAGCAGTGTAGCGGGACGGTACCCTGCTCAAGGGAACCTCAGTGGTGCTCGGGCTAAGGTACCCTTGAGCAAAGTACAGTCCTGCTGCACTGTATTAGTTAATGTAGAGTATCATTTTCCATAGGCTGTATGGACACTTATCTAAGAACAATAGGCTTGCAGAGGTAAAAATCTAAACCAAGAACTGAATAAACAAAACTCAGTTGATGTACAGAAAAGCTGTTCACAGAATTCAATGGCTTTTTTTCAAGAGCAGCCAATTTCGTTGATCAATCTTAGCTAAAATTGGCTCAAGTTTCATAAACATTGATTCACAATTGTTGATTTGAATAATTTTACTAATGATAATAATAATATATTTAATTTCTTTACCACATTCCTCAAACCCAAGGTTGCTTATGTTGGTCCATATTTGATTTGAAAGTGATCACTGTAACTCAGTCTATTGGGAACCACAGAAAATATGGGGCATCACATGGGCAAGTCCCTAACCACTAGGCTACCACTGCCCTATAAGTCTTGTAGCATAAACATGGTGTGAACACGTGGCACCGGCCAGTAAATACTCCAGTCCAAAGGTTCCAGTGAAATCCGAACTTACTGTTGTGATTTTTGAATTTTGTAAGAAAACTAGCAACACCACAAGGATCATTTTTTAGCAATTTCACATATACAGCCATAACATTAGCACCTCTATCAGGTAGAGTGAATAACATTGACTATGTAGTTATTTCATTATAATGGGACCTGTCGGGGGGGGGGTATTAGGCAGTAAGTGAACAGTCAGTTCTTGAAGTTGATGTGCTGGAAGCAGGAAAAATAAGGATAAGGATCTGAGCCACTTTGACAAGGGTCTTATTGTGATGTTCTAGACGACTGAGTTAGAGCATCTAACAACAGGTCTTGTGGAATGTTCTAGGTGTGCAGTAGTTGTGAAAAGTGATCCAAGAGGGACAACTGGTAAATCGGCAACAGGGTCATGGGCACCCAAGGCTCACTGAAGCATGTGGGGAGTGATGGCTACCCCGTCTGGTCTGATCCCACAGAAAAGCTGCTGAGTGAATGCTGACTCTGATAGAAAAGGGCCTGGATCAGAGAAAGTCAGGTGGAGCAAGTGACATTCATTATCTCAAGCAAGTGAACAGTCAGTTCTTGAAGTTCATTTGTTATAAGCATGAAAATTATTAGACTAGACTAGTCAGAGCATCTCCAAAACAGCAGATTTTGGGGAGTGTTCCAGGTGTGCAGTAGTTAGTACCTACCAAACGTGATCCAAGGAAGCAGAACTGGTGAATCCATGATAGCGTATTACGCTTACAGTTATTCCACATATCACTGTATGAGTATGTGTATGGCACAAAGTGGTACAGTAAGATTGTGTTTCAATTAAACATTATAGGCAAATGAAGCGAGAAAGTCAGATACTGATGGAGGCCTTTTCAGCAGTATGTGACAAGACAGTGTAAACAACAGATAAAGAGTGGATGCCCTAAAATAGACCCATGACCTTGAGTTTAGGTCATATACAGCCATTCTTAGGCTATCACATGGCCCCTGTAACTAAGAGATAACTTTAACATTCCTCTGCACCTTACAAAACCTGCTGTAAGTCCATTTACAAAATGTGACCTTGCCTGATTAGCTTTAAGTAGTTACTAATGATTACTAAATGCTAACTGTAGCAGTAGTGGCTAACATTAAAAAAACATCTTTAATGGAGCAGTTATATTCCAATATTATGGAATTATTTATGTTACAATATTATTTATATTATTAATGTTATGGAATATTAATGGTGATAACATGCAAGCTGGTGGCAAGACGAAAAGTCTCTTGAGAGAAAGTATCAAATATAAATTTTACAATTAAAAATAATGTTATATGCATAATTCATTCCTAACATCAACAAAAGTTTGCTTCCTTACACAAAAATGGAGAACCGGTTGAGGAAAAATAGGCCCATCTCCAAAGAAAAAGAAATGTGGAGCCACTTTGAGAGAAAATATCTGGTGTTTACCTCAAAAATACTCAAAGCCTTTTCACTTCAGTTGCCATTAAAAGGTTACTCAATTTCTGTCAGGAAGTGTGCACAGCGGTTGGACCACACCTAACAAAGGGGAACTCCAAATGGAGTTTTAAGAACATTTTAGGATGATGTCAAAGGAATAGTTCTGTGAGGAAAAAAAAGGACACAATCTTTCACTCACTCCAGGTGAAGCCAGTTAGCGAAGACATTTGCTTCTTTAGTTTGGAGACAGAAACTCCTTGGTGGTTGCAGTTGCGACATTGGTGAGCAGAGTTGGTTTCAGGTCTACGTGTTGCAGGGGGGCTTTGGTAAAAAACAGCACAGGCTTTGTTCAGGATCAAGCTAAGAAAAGCTGAGAAAACTTTAGTTTTGTGAGGTTTCCTCTTGTCTGTTCTGGTTCTGTTTTCCTTAGCCATGTGCTTTTGTCCGTGTTTGTTTTGTTTTTTCCAAGTGCTTCCCTGTCTTGTGTCTATGTTAGCCACGCCTTGTCTCTGCCCTTGGTCACCTGTCCCTCGTTTCCTGTCTCCTCCCTGTGTCAGGTGTCCCTCGTTTGTGTTAACTATTTACTCTCTTGTGTTGGGTTCAGTCCTTGTCGGTTATTTGTCCTGTTTACCCTAGCCTTGTCGTATGTTTTTACTTTGTTCTTGCCATGTTTACCCTAGCTCTGTCGATGTCACCTGGCCATTGTT
Source organism: Arnoldichthys spilopterus (assembly GCA_037974385.1). Taxonomy (NCBI): domain Eukaryota; kingdom Metazoa; phylum Chordata; class Actinopteri; order Characiformes; family Lepidarchidae; genus Arnoldichthys; species Arnoldichthys spilopterus. Next base: position 21,593 of record JBBPDA010096057.1, read on the forward strand.
CTGTGTTTTTGGTTCTAAGTTCTTGTTTGTTTTCTTAGTTGATGTTTCATTTTTATTTGTCTTTATATTAAATAAATCCCTTAAATATTGCTCAATTGCCTGAGCCTACTTCCAGCACCCTACATTCGTGACAGAATAACCAACCACCAATGAAAGCAGCAGCGAGTACAAATCCTTTTTACCCTCTATGGTTGCCATATGTGACCCAGTGGGAATGTAGCGGAAGGGACCTGGAGGGCTACTATCTTTTCAAGGATTTTAGACGGGCTGAGGAGAGAACTGGTGAGCACCAACTGAGGGAGCTTGGCAAAAGGTTGGAGCTGCTCCTGAGGGAGGGCAAGAGGGGACAACAGGGGACGGCTGCACACAGACGTCTTCCCTGCTAAACACATCCTGACTTTCCTGAATAAATCATTAGCACAAACACAGCACAGAAAAAAATGGTCTTGTATAATTAGACACCAGTATGAGTAAATACAGTGAACTGACTGAATCTGTTTCTGCTAGTGGTTCATGAACTGCATGATTTTAAGAGTTATGGCTAACTGGGTAACTTATTTTATGGTGTTCCCCCTTTTTTAACTGTCTTCTTATTCATTCTAATGCCCTAACTTTCACTCTACCATTGTTCATAGTGTAGTGTTACTACAGGAGTCATAATGGAGGAAATCAAACTGAAAGTCATTTAACTTGGGGGGGAAATTGGGGAAAATGGCAAAAAAAAAATCATTTTTAAAGTTAAGCTAGCATCCGCCTAGTGCTCATGGTATTGTGTAAAGGAAATAGAAACTGAAGAAAATCTGAAAACTTGGGGTAAAACATCCATCCATCCATTTTCCAACCGCTTCTTCCATTTCCGGGTCACGGGGAAGCTGGAGCCAATCCCAGCTGACTGTGGGCCTAAGGCGGGGTACACCCAGGACAGGAGACCAACCCATCGCAGGGGGTAAAACATATTCTCTAAAAAAAATTGTTTAGATCACATGGTAGGCCAAAGAATTTACTGTTCACTGTAGAAAAAATACAGCATTTACAAAATACAGCCTATGCCCACACCTATCGGAAATAACATTTTGCTTAATTGAAAACGTTTGTAGATATTTATCTTGAACTTCTTCAGAGTGCAGACATTTTGACACAGGATTTGCAAGTGCAGCAATAATGTACTCAATGCTTGTTGAAGCCTAAAGCCACAAATGACTTCCTCTCATGGCTGTAAGGTGTCACATATGCTGAGCTGTTCAGCATGAAAGCCACAGATCTAAGAGTTTGCCTGAACCAGATATTTTAATCTCTCAAAACATTTCATTTAGCTGGTGTTGGTGAAATGTCAGAGATGGGCACTACAGCATATGGAGGGGTAGACAGATACAGGGTCATTGCCCATGGTCATTAGCCGAAAGAGAGGCTAATTCAGGTGAAGAACCAAAAAGCAAAAAACGTTTTGCAAGCCAATTCAATTGAACAAATCCCAGCTCCTTTGCTAAAAGCACAAAGAACCAGAACACAAAGTCGTTTGATTTTAAACCAGGGGCTTTTAGAGCCTGAAGCTGAACTGCACCTCATCTTGGTAGTTAAGAGTAGCTGTGTACAATGGGGGAGGAGTTGAGAAGAAAGTAATTCTTGCAATTTTGGCTGCATTCACATGTTAGACATGACACTTGAATTGGAATTTAACCCCCCCCCCCCAAAAAAAAAAAAAAACACAAACAATAAATTATTAGATAGGCTACATGTAGTATCCAATAAAGGACAAGTTGTCAAGTTGTCTCTAAGCTTTTGCAGAACCAGATGTGACCCCGTAATGAGAACATCTGGGAACAACCACTACCCCATCAATTGCCTAATCCCAAATAGTGCAATGGCAGCCTAGCAGTCCACATCTGCACGAGTACACAAGGACCATGAGACCATGAGAAGGGCAGTGGTACATTGATAATAATGGAGGAAATCAAACTGAAAGTCATTTAACTTGGGGGGAAATTGGGGAAAATGGCAAAAAAAAATTATTTTTAAAGTTAAGCTAGCATCCGCCTAGTGCTCATGGTATTGTGTAAAGGAAATAGAAACCTAGTGGTTAGGACATTGCGCTGGGGACCTGAAGGTCGCAGGTTCAAGTCCCGGCTCAGGCACTACTGAGGTACCCTTGAGCAAGGTACCATCCCACTACTCTGCTCCACGTCTTGGAAGTCGCTTTGGATAAAAGCGTCAGCCAAATATGTACTATAGGTTGTGCTATTTTCCATGCAGGTGTGTTTTTTTGTGTGAGTCACTGAAAAAGAATAAACCAACACCAATAAGATTAATATGTCGGTAATTTCAGATTAAATGCATATTAAGTAAAATTAAGTCTCTCTTTTTATGACACAATTTCAAGATTATTTGTTCATATATTGTATTAATAAATCTATATAAATCTAATCAATAGTAAAAGAACAAACAGAGATGAAAGTCTTTTTTTCTGACAATAACAAAATTCCTTTTATTGAATTGTTTGTCATTTGTATGTTAATTTGTATGGAACACATTTTTTATATGTAGAAATGTGCTCATCTCAATGTACATCCATTTCCAAAAGCGTTGGACTGCTGTGTAGAATGTATTTGTCAGCATATAATGAACACCACTCAGAAGCATTAATTATTTTCAAAAAATAATTTCACATTTTGATTTGGCAAACCTAGAACAGTTTTCCAGTTCACCTCAGTCCATCTTAAATGAGCTCAGGCTCAGAGAGGACAGCAGCATTTCTGGATCGTGTTCATAAATGATTTCTTATTTGCAGAAAATCCCCAAATCTGTGCAATTTTACATTGAGGAACATTATCCTACGTTTCTATGTCTTTTACAGAATGGTGAACCCCTCCCCATCTTTACTTCAGCAACACTCTGCCTTTGTGTGATGCTCTTTTTATGCCCAATCAGGTTGCTAATAGTTTCCATAGCTAATTAGTGGTGAGATACTCTACCAGGTGTTGCCAACATTTTTTTAAATGTGTTGCTGGCATCAAATCAAATCATCACATTTTAACTTACATTTTATACAGTGTGTCAAAATATGAGGAAAATGGTTCAAGATCATGAATCATGATTCTGACTACTTCTGAGGGCCTGATTAGATCTAATTTATCATTATATCCACCAAATGCTGGATTAAAACATGTGCTTTCACTCAAAATACTATAGAATTATAATATAATTATAATATTAAATAACATTTTTTGGGTTAATGCATGTAAATAAACATATGTACTATATTTTTACTGCTGTTGTTAATTTACAGCAATTAATTGTATATTCATAAATTGTATGTCAGATTTACTAGTTAGTATAGTTCTAGTATAAACTACAGTTTTAGAGAATTTTGATGGTTAAAGCAAAGTTATTTAACTGTTTTGTCTGTTAAAATGTTGAACAACAGTTGAACTGCATGAAAAGCCAGCATTTTCAATAAATTTAATCGTTGCAATTTAAAGTTTGTTTGTTTTTTTACCACCATTCAGAAATCAAACGTTTCCTGTTAGTTAATGTTTTTTCCCTGGCACCTCTGGTGCCACACTTCTTATTTTTTTTACAGATTTTTTACAATGTAGCTTTACTTAAGTGAAATTTAAGCTTAATGAGCTACAACCAGACCATCCATCATTGGGGCCTCCTGTTCACCTGTCCTACAATCTCCAAGTGCTTCATATGCATGTGCCAGATATGTTACTCCAAGCTATGGGCTTTTTGCTGCCACCTCCAAAAACTGAGATTGTTTTTTTTCTTTTCTTTTCATTAGTGCTATTATTGCTAGTGTCGACCAGAGGAGGATGGGTTAAATTTCTGAATCAGGGTATCTTACAAAGTTTCTTTCTCCAGCTTAGGGAGGTTCTCCTTCCTTTTTCCCTTTCTTGCTCGTTAGGGGCTTGGACCCAGACTCTCCTTGACTTGACGCGCAGTAGGGTAATTCAGTAGTGTAGTGGTGTGATTATATATACAGTATATGAGATGTACTCATGTCTGAAAAGTCTCATTTACCACATTAAGCACTGAACACAGTAAGACAAGCATTTTAGAATTCAGGACAAAGACATAACGGACATCCCATCAAAGGTGTGCACTGAGCAGCTAAATGAAATTGTCTTTCATGGCTGCTGTTGTTCACATGCTGAACAGCTCTGCCAATATAATTAGTAAAGCCATGAGCTACAGATCAGCCAAAACCAAAAAAAAGCAGTGAAAAAACTTGGATGGGTACTGCATGATTTCTGCTGTCCGTTTCCTTTCATTGTCCCTGCAGTCACTGATAACACCAATATAACAACAGTGTTTTTTCAGTTGGACATGTTAGCACATTTTTTAATGCATGAAATACATTGTTTCACATTGAACTGACCAATAGAAATGCTCTAATATATTCATTCATTCATTTTTGGAGTTATTTACTCTAACCAGGGTTCTAGAGCCTATCCCATCACTCATAGGGTGAAAAACAGAGAAAAATCCTGGACTTTTCTTGTTTTTGTGATTAAACTGTAGGAAAAAATCAAAATAAATGAAATATTGTATCATTTAGTGTGCTGTAGGTGCACTGTAGAAAGCTATTGAGGCCTAAGATCCCTTTTAACATCAAGTGGGTTAAGAATTATGCTGTTAATCAGTATAAAGGTGTCAGCATGCAGACCAGGCTGTTCCTCCCCTTATAGTAAGATTCAAGAGGTTTATGTCACATACATAGTTATACAAGTACAACATAAAGTGAAATGTACCCTCATTGTTTCTGAGACTGTGCAATTTTTAAAAATAGTTTATAAACAGTTTAAACAGTAAATACCCACCATCACTATATACTGTAAATTACAGTCTATGTTCAGTAAACAGACTTAAAATGTAAGAATTGCAGCCATAACTAATTGTTCCACAAAAATATGTCTATTACAGGAAAGACTGAATAAGGTAAACCTGGCCAACTCACATCAATGGAACAGTTAGTTTTACTTTAAGTTCCTGTATGTCTTTTATTCCTCCAGAAGCTTGGCAGACAGACAAAACTCTTAAAATGAAGCCACAAGGGAGAGACAAGCAAAAGTGTTGTGGCTCAATCACAACAAACTATTTATTTAAAAAAAATAAATAAACAAATAAATTACTATAGTAATGAAGAGCAGAAAATAGCTGCTAAAGCTTAGGGAAGTGGCCAGAATTTCCCACTGACATGGAAAGAAAATCAAATCTTTGTTGCCTGGGTGCCCCCCCTCCTTTTCAACAGCAACGCTTGATTTATAATTTAAATACATTTACATTCCAGCTTCACCAGCCTTATAAATACACAGGACAAATTTAAAAAGATCACATTAGTGTGGCTGTGCTTACAGACCCTTTACCAGGGTGTGAGAGCTACCACTGAAGATTAAGAGTTGTTTTGCAGTTCATAGGAGAGTTTCACTGGGGGAGATGTCAGTGTGGGCACATTGGCAAAAGGTTAAGGGGGAAGGGCCTCTACGCATGAGAAGAGAGCGGGGAGAAAAGAGGGCTTTGTTCTGTTACAACTTCATTGTCGTTCTAAGGAATAAAAGTGTCACCAAGAAAGCTTCAACTCAAGCTCTGCTTTGTGTCCATCTCTGCTGCTTCTAACAGCTGCATCGCAAAATCTGGTTTTCAACCACCAGTGCAGACTTTTATACAGACCATCTGTCTTCACCCTGCACTACTAAAGCGGTGTTAAATGTTGCCTGTTTTTTTTTGGTACTCAAAAAAAAAAAAATTCAAATTTCCAGTTCTCCCTTCGGGATTTGATTCCCAGGAACTTTCCCCAGCCACTTACTATAGCTCGACAATATACCAGAAAACTGAGACAAACTGGTGCAAAAATAATCACAACCTTGCGTTAACATGCCCATAGGTTCAAGAACAACGTTTAAACTATTTGGATTTTTAATCCCCAGCAGCTCAACGTTTACTTTCATCTGGATTTCTGGTAAATGCCTCAGGCACCCATCTCAAGTTTCACATGCATACACAAGGCAGGGGTGGAGCAGGAAAGGACAAAGGTTTGGGTCATGTACAATGTTGGCATTCAGAAGGAGCATATTTTAATCATTACTGGTTTACAACAACTGCTGGATATCAGCCTGTTCATGGGGTTGAGATCAATTAAGTTAGGGTGCAAATTAAATTGAGAGGGGGAATTGTTTGGGTTTTATTTGTCAAGTCCATGTTTGTAACACCACAACCCCCCAAAAAGTGCTTTGAAAGTAAAGCTACTAAAACTCAATTACTCTAGAAAACGAAAGCTAAAATGCCAGCACATCCTAAACACAGATGAAGTGAAGCCAAACCCTCAAGCGTAGGTGTACAGCAGTCTTCAGTCCAACACTCTTTACACACCACACTCCAGCCTAGTGGAAGGTCACAGGTTCAAGTCCCAGCTCAGGTACCACTGAGATACCCTTGAGCAAGCTACCATCCCACACTGCTCCCTGGGTGCAGTTAATGGCAGCCCACTGTTGCATGTGTGCTGGGTTAAGTGCAGAGTTCACATTTTGTTGTGGTGCAGGGTCATTGTGAACACTCAAATGCACACAATTACTTGCACTTCACTCAACAGCACCCAAATTCCATATAAAAACCTAACATTAAGCTACAAGGCTGAAGTATCCAACAAGTGGCCACCAAGCTAGCACTGCACAAACCACATGCTACAGCTATGATAAGTAATGGGGTGTTGACTAGCTAAAACAGGAATAGTGGTAGCTTTAAAAGTATGGCACTGTACCAGAAAACATGTAACATTTTAGCTGCACAGCAAGACCAAAGCAGACACTGCACTGTCACTGCATAAATGAGCTGTAAGGGAAACTAAACAAAGGGGCTGCGTTTTAGACCAAAACAAGGTAGCTCTTGCCATCTAGTGGCACAAACACAAGTGGTCCATGTGCACCAGTCCCTCATCCCTAGTCAGCAAAAGACAGGCAGTTTTTTAAAAAAAAATGTTTATTTAGACTGTTTTCTCCACTTCATTAAGTACATAACTTCTTAAAAGATGAGTAAAAATGCCTGAAAGGCAATTTGCAATAGACTTTCATAAATAACTTAAACATTTAAATCAAGCAGTGTTCAAAACTGTACACCTGTAAAGTAATACAAGACAAACAAGCCCTGCCATATCCCTACCCAGCCCTTTTTAAATAACTTCACCCTTTCTGCCCTAGGAGCGGTTCTTGCTGACCCAGTGGTATTTGTCCATCCGTGGACCAGAGAAGGCATACGAGGGCCTGTAGTTTTTAAACCCGTTGTGTGGAGGGTAATGTCCACTTAAATGCTGCTGGTAGCTGTCCCCAGCATACGGTTTCCTTTTCGGATAGGGAGCCCAGGACTGCATTGGTGCAGGTGAGCCAAATTCGCTGAACTGAAAGAAAAGGAAGAAGTCACTGTAGCAGAACATGACTGGAAGTGTTTGATATGCCCTTATCTGGGCAGCGTGCCAATAGCCTTGAATAAACTACCAACTAGGATTTAACCCAACAGGCATTAGACTATCCCATTTAGGATTACCTGGGTACATCAAACAGTACTGACAATTAAGCAAGGCATGCTAGGAACTAAGGAGCTGTGCTTCTTCAAAGACCATAACCACTCATTTTAGAGAACTGAGAAAAGGTGATCAGCAAATTGTACTTTCAACTTCAGTTATAGGATAAAAGTGTCAGGACTCATGTTTTGCCCCAGTTTCAGTCGATGTGCAAGTAATTCCTTGCAGGTTTGTTAACTGATAATGCAACAAGCCAAAAATTAACACTCCAGCATGACCAATTGCTTGGCTCTATTCACCATAGCATGCTGTTGGCATTATGGGATGAAATTTAAATAGGTAAAGTCAAGGCCAGAGTCAGGCGATGGAATTTCTATAACCAGGAAATGCTTATTCTAATGCTAGTGCTGGTATTAGAGGATGAAAAGTATCAAGATATGCTTCCTGGAGAACCCTGGCCCTGTACATTCAGCTTAAGTGACCTAGCCTACAAATGCTTTGTGGGAAAACTCCCAGGCCCAGCCTTTACTGGCCTAGATCAACATCCCCCATTCCCCAACCAAACCTGGTCATTGAGCACATTAGTGTCTTGTTGACAAAAGTCACCTTAAGTCTCTGCTGGGTTATGGGCATGTACACAACTCAAACTTGCAAGCACAAGGTCAGGAACCTATGCTTCATCTATAGTTAAGCCTAAAAGCAGGCAACTGAGCGTCACTTTATAATGAATGCTCTACACTCCCATACACTCCATACCTGGTAGACACTGTTGGGGTTCGACACTGTGGGGATGCACTTTGGCTCTGGAGCCGAGAGAGTGCTGCTAGTACTGCTGCTGCTTATGCTGCAGTTTGAGCTCTCTTCATCGGAGGATGTCCCAGAGTGGTAGTCTGAGGAAGCCCGCTCCACAGCATTGTTTATCCTGCGTGAAAACTCACTGTCCCCCTTTTCACCCTCCAGAAGAGTCACACAAAACGGCGTAGTCTTCTCACCATATCTGCAAACAGGAGGTCAGAGTAGACTCCAGCTTGCAAACTTAATTTAAAAGTCTAATTTAAATAACAAACCATACAGTAGTCATGTGAAACTCTGCTGTAGACCGACTGAAATTCTCCCCAGAGAAATTAAACTAAGCTAAATGGTTCGGAATGGTACTGCCCAAGACCTTGTTTACACTAGTTCTGGCCCTGCATGGCCTATACATTTACCATGCAGGGCATTATAATGAAACATTCTTAGAGTAACAATCCACATGTAGGTTCATTGGTCACTGATGGTAAAATGGGAACCAAGGATTTGCAATGCCAATGTAAGCATCACCACGAACACGACAAGTTCTGTGCAATTAATTCTTTAACCAACTGTGAATGGCTTTCTACAGCAGATAAATTATAGAGCCTCAAAGCAAAGCATCATAAAGTTGGACATTACCGGCATGACACTTCTCCTGGGTCAACCCAGATGGTGATCTCTTTTGGCAAACCTAGGTCTTCATAGTCCACACCACTCTGTCTACAAGCATGTGCAATTGTAGGATCCCTCACTTGGGACTTGTTCGTCCTCAAACACCTGAAAGTAGAAAAAGCACAATAGGTTCAGTGTGAAGACCGCTACTACATTTTCCATGCTCTTTAATTATTTTGCCAGCCCTCACCGGAAAGCTTGTCCTTTTGACGGGTTCTCAGGATACCAGTGGCTTTTGTAGCTCTCAAACAGGATAGACGTAAACGCTACAGCAAACTTCTCCCGGTGCGAGCGGTCAAGTTTCCCATGTTTCTTTGCTAGTCTCGCCACAAAAAATACAGTGGCTGCAATCTCTTCCTTCATTTTCCCCAAGACAAACTACAGCAAACCTCTTTAAAGCTAAAAGTTTAATAAAACTAAAATAAAACCAAGATTCTTCCAGGCAAGCAAACAGATTTGCTCATAAAAATGAAGTTTCACAAAACTGACAGAAACTGCTCAAAACCACTGATAAGAAGACAAGATTGGACTGAACATTCATAGCAGGAAATGAAGAAAAGCTGCATTTTAAAGAGTGTAGCTACCCAGTCAATAGCTAATTAGGTGCTTCAGTAGGTGTTTCATATTAAGACTTGTTTTGAACTCGTTGTTACTGATGGTTGGCCAGCAGATGGCACCAAAGGAGAAGTTCTACCACTTCTCCTTGTCTCCTCATTACAAATTGCTGTACATCCCACAGATGCTCTATCAGACTGAGATCTGGAGAATTTAGAGGCCAAGTCAACACCAAAAGCTCGTTGCCATGTTCCTCAAACCATTCCTGTGTGTTTAACATGGCAAGTCGCATTATCCTGCTCAAAGAGACCACTCCCATTATGGAATACCATTGCCATGGAGGGGTGTACTTCACTTAGGTAGGTGGTAAATAGCAAAGTAAAATCCACATGAATGCCAGGACCTAAGTTTTCCCAGCAGAATATTGCCCAGAGCATCACGCTGCCTCTGTCGGCTTGCCTTCTTCCCATACTGCATTCTGGTAGCATCTCTTACGCAGTTCAAGTGAAGCAAAACCCCTGGCCTGAATCATGCTCCAGTTGGGACGCTCACATGCTCATTGTAGGTGCTTTTGGCAGTGAGCAGGGGTCAGAATGGCCACTCTGACTGGTCTGCTGCTATGCAATGCATCACTGTGTATTCTGACATCTTTCTATCATTAACTATTTCAGCAGTTTGTGCTACAGTAGGTCTTCTTTGGGATCAGACCAGATAGGCTTGTCTACACTCCACACATGTTATTGACATGATATTTACCCATAGAGTAGTGTGGCAGTGGTAGTGTAATGGTTAGGGGGTTAGCCTGTGACCTGAAGGTTCAAATCCCAGACCAGTAAAGGTCCCACTGACGTACCTGTGAGCAAGGTACTGTCTCCAAACTCTGCTCTCTGCCCACGTCAGCTCCCCACTGCTCCTACGCAAATGCTTAGTTGCATTTCTTTGTGGTGCGCTGTATGCTGTGGTGTTAATCTAGTTTAGGTTGTATATGGGAATATTTATATTCAGGGATATTTTTTAGCTCCAACCTATCATATATTACTCCAAAAGAGTGGAAGCATGGCTGCATGACGCATGAGTCCAGCAGTGCAAGTGGATCCTGATGTTTGTGTCTCTCCTGTCTTTTCTGTGATAACTCAAGCATGATGGTATGGACTCAGGCTCTGCTTTTAAATTAAGTTTTTCGTTAACGTTAATCACTAAAATTGGTCCAACCTTATTGCTCTGAAGGTACTGTCATTCTGCTCATGTTCCAATAATGAGATATGAAAATATCAGCTTGCTTTAATGTAATTGTAGTAGTGTGGATTGTTGTTGTTATTGGGTGTAGGTTTCAGTACATTAGCACTGAGTTCCGCATGGTTCTGTCAGTGTTTACGTTTCAGTGCAAGTTATGCACATGTTTCATACTGTGGAGGGATTGGCCCACTGTCACAGAGAGATCTAAGACCTGCTGTTCTGGAGATGCTCTGACTCTGTCGTCTAGGCATCACAATAAGGCAGTGTCAAAGTGACTCATATCCTCACGCTCCTGCTTCCAGCACATCAACTTCAAATACTGACTGCTCACTTGCTGCCTAATATATCCAACCCCCCCAACAGGTGCAACTGTAATGAAATAACTAGAACTGTAATGAAAGAACTGACAGTGGTGATAATGTTATGGCTCATTGTTCTTTGATGGACTGAAAAATTATAAAAAATAATAACTTTTTTTATTTATTCTTAATAATGTCTATTATAATGAACATTGGGTCCAGATGCTGGGTTCAAGGTATTTTTTTATTTACCAAAAACTTAACTCTGCAATGGTTTTACATGAACTTCCAACTCAGTTTGTCATTCTTCCAATGAAAAGCACTTACTTTCGTGATCCAGGTCCTTTGAGACTTTTTCAAAATGTTTTTGATACAAAATTACACGTCACCGCATTGTTGAAACAGAGCAATACACACAATATGGAAAAACAGTTGGTTCGTTTTGTAAAACGTTACTTTCTCTGGGCAAGCCTGGACATGTGTTCAGTGGGGGGACGAAAAACATTTAGTGAACGGTTTCTCTAGTAACCTGGTCCAGCAAACCTATTGTCCACAATCAACACATACAACACGAAGCTCACCAACAGAAACGACACGGCCAACAGAGACGTAAACGCATGCTTTCTCAGACAGGGTTGCTTGGTATTTAAGGTGTGGCAGAGCTTTTTTTGTTTGTTTCTTCCTCCGTCTGAACTGGCCCAACAATAGCAAGTTAAACGGTACCCGAGTGACGGTTAACTTGATCCTCCGGCCAGGAGTCACAGCAAGACAGGTAAGATTGGTCACTTAGCAGTGCTGGAAATCATTAACCTGTAGCTTTACTCCAGACTTGCCCTAAACCCCCCTGACTTCACTGTAGGATCCATCCAGTCAGTGTGTTATATCAGAGATTTGGAATAAAAATAATTGTGTGCTTGAGGATGATCTGAAACCTTTTTTTTGGTATTGCTTTTCGGATTGATGTGCATGACTGGCTACAGTGTTTTTCACTGTAAACGTATTAAGCACAAAGTTGTTATTTTTGCTTAAAATACATTCTTTTTATGGGGATTAACAACAATGATTTTCTGACATTATCATTTTTGGATTTTGGATTTTTGTATAGAATTTTCCAAATTTCTGCATATAAATCTACTTAAAATCCTCAGATTTTCACAAAAGTAGATAAAGAGAACCCACTTAAACAAATCAGACATAAATATTATACTCAGATATTTATTTATTTATTGAATTTATCCAGTGTTACAAATCTGTGAGTGGCAAACGTATGTTAACCTTTAGGATTAACAGTTAATTTAAAGGTAAAATTGGTGTCAACTCTTCTGAAATTTACTCTTCAAGTAAATGTTCTGATCTAAAATTACTGCTGTGAAAGAATAGGCAGATATATGTACAGTGGTGTTTGAAAGTTTGTGGACACTTTAAAATTTTCTATATATTTCTGCATAAATATAAGCTAGAGCTTCAGTCAGTCTGGTAAGAGAATAGAGTTCAATAAATGAGACATAAATATTATACTTGGTCTTTTATTTACCGAAGAAAATGATCCAACATCACAGATCCGCGAGTGACGGTAACAGCAGTCAAAGTCCTGACCTTTACCCAGTAGAAATGTTGTAGCAGGACCTGAAGCGAGCAGTTCAACAACATCCCACAGCTGAGGCTTTTCTGTACAGAAGAATGTGCTAAAACTTCTCCAAGAAATGTTTAGATTTTGCTGCATAAATGGGCCACAACAAATAATGAAGGCAGAATTTCATTTCATTCATTCATTCACAGACCTGTATTTCCCTCAATAAATAGGCCACACAAATGATTTTGTCTCATTTGTTTTATCTACTTTTAGGACTGTGAGAATCTGGTGATGTTTTAGGTTTTAGGTTTTCTGTTTATCCAGAAATACAAAACATTTGAAAGGGTTCACAAACGTTTTAGAAACAATGTATATATACAAAGTATATGAAGATTTATTGTGTTTCATAAAGAGTTTCTCTACATAAACATCCTGTGAAAAAACTGAGAAATAAAAATGCAATGCACATTTTTGTGAGTTTGACCCTGAGGTGTTAAAGTTATCATCTTTTTTGTTTCCGCTCTCTCTGGTTTTACATTTAATATTACATGTACCTAACCCCTCTCATATATCTGAAGATTTCTAAAGCCTTGCTGTTTGTATATGAAAGATAGACAGACAGACAGACAGACAGACAGACAGACAGACAGACAGACAGACAGACAGACAGACTGATAGATAGATAGATAGATAGATAGATAGATA
>JBBPDA010096079.1:0-11604 GCA_037974385.1 Arnoldichthys spilopterus
GTGAGTGAGTGAGTGAGTGAGTGAGTGAGTGAGTGAGTGAGTGAGTGAGTGAGTGAGTGAGTGAGTGAGTGAGTGTACGTATGTTTGTGTGTGTACATGAGTGTACGTGTGTGTGTACGTGTGTGTGTACGTGTGTGTGAGTGAGTGAGTGAGTGAGTGAGTGAGTGAGTGTGTGTACGTGTGTGTACGTGTGTGTGCGTGTCTGTGTGTGTACGTGTGTGTGTGTGTGTGTGTGTGTGTGAATAATTGTCTGTCTCTGTGTTGCCCTGTAATGTGGTTCCCTGTCCTGGGTGAACCCCGCCTTGTAGTCAGGTGGGATTGGCTCCAGTTTCCCTGAGATGCAAAAGGAAAGAAGTGGTTTGGACAGTGAATGAACAGATACTGGAAAATAATAATAATAATAATAATGTGTATTTATATAGCGCCTTTCTCAAACCCAAGGTCACGTTACACAGGAAAATCAATAACACAAAACACCAACAATAACAAGTACAAAATCACAAGGAACAGAAGTGAGGAGCAGGAAGAAGCGGTGCAGTTCTCAGAGAAAATAGGTTTTTAATTGTGTTTTGAATATTGGCAGAGAAGAAACATTGCGATGGCTTAGGGGGAGAGATTTCCAAAGTTTAGGTGCAGGAACACTAAATGATCTGCCTCCTTATTGATTTAAGACAGAAGTTGGGAAGAAGAAGCAGGCCACTGTAGCGTGAGGAGTGAGCAGGAGTGTTTAAGTGCAGTAGTTCAGAGGAGAGAGAAGCGAAACCATGGAGGAGCTTTGAAGGTAACGAGAAGAAGCTTGTACTGAACAGGACATGATATCGGTAACCAGTGAAGTTTATGAAAAATTGGTGAAATATGTTGGGATTTTTTTGTGAAAGTGAGAAGACGAGCAAAACTGGAATTTTGAACGTATTGAAGCCGGGCGTCCAGAAAAAAAGAGCGTCGCAAAAATCCAGACATGAAGTGATGAATGCATGGATAAGTATTTCAGAAGCCTTCATAGACCAAGATGAACGGATACGAGAGATATTATGGAGATGAAAAAATATGAGATATGAGAATCAAATGACAGTGTGGAATCAAAAAGACCAAGGTTCCGAACAGAAGAAGAGGGCACAACAGGAACAGCACCTATGTTCAGATCAAAAGCAGAGGTCCAAGAACTGATCCCTGCGGAACACCCTGCTTAACGGAGGCGAGGGGGGATCTACTGTCCCAACTTTTCAGGAAAATGGGTTTGTAATTTTAAGAATTTTGCTCATTTAGTGTAAACAAACACTAAGGGCATTTTTCTGCAAGGCAAAAGTATTGCTATTTTATCTTATTATCTTATTAACAGTGGCTTATTATTAACCCATATTTTAGACACCGGTAGATGCTCGAAATGCACTAATGGCACTCGAAAGGCTGAGGTGGAACAGTGCTGCGTCTGTAAATGATGTGCTCATGGAGTTTCAGATAACTGATTGGTTTACCAGGTCAACACACTATTATAATAGCAATCCACCATAGCTCCGCCCCTGCCTTTTGAAGGTGCCATTCTGATTGGTTTATTGCACATTATGCCCAAAAGACACTCCTGAATAATGAAGAGAGTTAGGGCAGCCTTGTTTTGCCTTGCGCTGACACAAAGCCTGTGTCTATAGCTGTCGAAATAGCAAAATGGATCGGTCCTGGCGCTTAACGCTTTGTGTTAGATCGTAAAAATAGAGCCCCTAGTGTTTGTTAGGAACTGTGCACTGTACACTGCTGTTCTACACCAAAGAAGCAACACTAAACATGTGTTGGCTGATTAATTTTATGTGGAAAATAGTGCAAATTAGATTTTTTTTGCTGGACTATTTTTTTAATAAACACTTTTATCAAAACATCTGAACAATGATTGATGCCTGTAGTGTCTTAAGAGACTTCATTTTGATTCAGTAGTGAATATTTAGGAAAAGGATTCAGGGCCAGGTGTATGTACGTGGGCAGGCGCAGCACGAAATTTGCTTTCATGCGACTGCAGTATGTGCTTGTGACAATGCGTCTGAAATTGCAGTTTAAATGACTAAGTCTCAGCAAAGGACCATAAACTGTGCACAGGCTTGCTAACTGCATGCTTATGAGGCGCAGCGTTTGAAAAGGCACAACGAAATAATACAGCCATCAACAAGCGCCAGACAAAAACGTCAAGAAAACAGGATTTGTGAAGCTATGACTAGAACTGCGAACACATATTTTAAGCCATATCAAGGTCTTCTCACACACATATCTGATAATGAGGCCCGAAATAATGTGGTGGGGATGGCAAATATTCTCTCAGCACATGTTTGAGGCTAATGCCTCTGTGTATGCAGTTAGAGGAAGACTTAGCAATGAATTACCTGTAGTAGAGTTTACATATAAAAAATTACATATAAATCCATTCGGTGTTCGTTTCTGAAACTGTAGAATTATAATGGAACATGTCATCGTCTGCATGTGTGATATCACCACCTATTTTTGCTTCATCCCAAAGAAGCGCATTAGTGGTGCATTTAGTTTTTGCATAAGTTTTATTCATAATATGCTTCTGATTTGTATCTGAAACTGCAGTGAGAAGCCTTGGGCATCTGTGCAATACGAACTCTCCAACTTCACTATGATTGGACTCCATTATTTTGGTCAGATTCCAGATATTTTTTTAAAAAATACACTGAAAACACAAACTTCACTGGGGAAATGACTTGTGCAGTAGTGAAATACAGAAAATACGAAGCCTTGTTTCAGGTTTTCCTAGTGTTTGTCCCCAAAAAAGTGCATATTTGGTCGAATTCCATTCAAATTGATCATCCAGACGCCTTGATGCATTTTTGTACCCCTTCTGCCAGATGACCAGCTCGTCAGTAGAGCTGGTTTCAGTTCTTGCTGGCCAACGGTCACTGAAGGCGGATTCCAGTAAGGCTGGACCGTGTGAGGTGTTGAGGCATGGGCTGAGGGAATTGTCTTCCATTAATAATTGAGGAGCTCTTGCCACTTTGGCTGTTTACTGAAGCTGAACATGCTCCCCTGAAGAGCAGAGCACGCCGGAGCTGAGAGGATCACCCTGTCACTCACACACACACACTCTCTCACACTGGGGAGAGGGAGGTAACTGTGTCACTCTTCGGGTCAACTCGAGCCATGTGTTATGTGTTCCTAACGAAAAGAGCACACGCTTAACCATTGCTTCACTGTTCAGACTTAAGCTTCAGTAAGTAAAATTTATTTGAGCTTTTTTCTCATTTTTGATCCTTGTAGAAATGCAAACCATGTTTAGGGAAAAGTCTGCAGTTTGTAAATTCTTTAAAATCTGTATTTCACTGACAAAAAAACAAACAAAAAAAGGGCTTTTAATGTTCTCGCTGACCAATTTGATTGTGTTTTGTGAGTATTGTCATATTTGATGTCTGAAACACTCAAAAAGTTGGGACATGGGCAAAGTAAGAGCAAAATGTTAACACAATATATTTCGTTTAGTCTTAACAAACATTCCACAATAAGCAGGTAAACTGGTAATAGCTGGTTATCATGATTGGGTATTAAAGGAGCATCCGCCTTAGAATTCGATCTCAGGCTTTGCAAGCAGATACGGATTGTGCCTCACCCACTTTGTGCCAAACGTCATGAGGAAATTGTCGCTTAGTTCAACAAGATGCGAGACTGCAAATTCTGCCTGTCATTCGCCATATTTGGTACATGACATTGTGAAATGATTTGAGGAATACAGAGAAATCTCAGTCTGTGTAGGACATGGCTGTTGAATGTGCATAACCTTTGAGCCCTCAAAAAGCATTACATGAGAAACGGTCATGCTGCTGTGGCAAATGTAGGCTTAGGGGTTCAAGAGAACTGCGAAACTTTCTAACTTAGCAACATCTTTATCCAGAAAAGCCATCTGTTACAAATAGAAAGCCATATGTACGTTCTATACAGAAATGCTGCTGAGTTCTCTGTACTTGAACCCATCTCAGATGGACTGAATGTCGGTAGAAACCTGTGCTGTGGTCAGATGAGTCCACGTTTCAGCTTGTTTTCGGAGGAAAAAAAACCAGACAATTAGTTCTTTGTGCTGAAGATGAAACTGACCATCCAGACTGTAATCAGCAACAGGGGCTAGATTAGTGCCCACAGCAATGCTATTCTGTACATTTGTGAAGATACAATGGACACAGATGTGAATAATGGGATTTTAGAGAGATATATACTGCCATCAAGGTGACCTCTTTTTCCAGGAGGTCCAGTCCCTGGGAAATTCATGTGCTACAACAGTGTGACTTTGTAGACACAGAGTGTGTGCTTGCCTGGCAGCCAGCAGTCCACAACTGTCTCCTTGTGAAATTGTATTGTACACCATGAAGAGGAGAATCAGACAATGATGAGCATGGACTGTTGAGCAGCTAAATTCTTGTCTTTAGCAAGAATGGGCAAAAATTCAACTTGTAAAATTGCAGCAATTAGTATCCTCAGTTCCCAAAAGATTAAAAAAAGTGTAATAAAAAGGAAACATGATGTAACACAGAGATAAACATGCCTCTGTCTAAAAGTCGATCAGTGAATCTTTTCATTGCACTTTTGTCAGGGTGAATTAACAAATCACAGGTTCTTGATTTTGTTGCATTTTACAAAATGTTCCACATTTTCCAGAAATGGGGTTTGTACTTCATGGGACTAATGCAGCTTATGGTGAATGAGTTATATTGCAAGGTTTCATTGGCATTAAACCAACAGTAAACCCCAGCTCTCAGTAATTAGCAACACATGCAGTATTGTGAAGTAGTCCTATAACCTCAGCTTTCCATAAGCATGCAGAACATAGCTCCAGGCTTTTGCAAAGGTCACAATGGAGTTTTGCATTTGCCAGTTGCGTGTGAGCTTGCTGGGTCAGCCCAATTTTCCATTCATGCTCCATGTCGCTTCGCGCGCCTTTGCACGCGTCTGCCTACCGTTACATCCAGTGGAGTCATGCGGAGTTCACAGGTTTATGAAGTTTTAATGCCAGGAGGTCAATTTGTGGGAGATTCTGTGTCTCTATGGCACGACACACACTATAGAGACGGTATGTCAGCATGTAGAGAGAGAGTGGGAGAGAGAGCAAAAAACACTACCTTCTACAGACGCTCGCTCTCTTAAACTGCTGGGTGAATTATTCAGCACCACGTCGAGGGAACGAAGAAACTTCTGTGCATTTAACCCTGCCATGACCTAGTACTCTGTATTTTCTGTCTGTTTGCCTCTCCCAGTTCTGAGTTTTTGCTCCAATTGGCCTCTACCCCTGCAGGACTCGCAGACATTTTCTAAACAACATAACATTGCCAGCACTGGCATAACACCAGCCTACAGATGAGAAAAATGCCATTATAGGCCTAATATAGCAGTCATAGCTGATAATTACAGACAGTGATTTTAGTGAATGCTTTTGGCTTACATCGGCATTGACACTAGTGTTGAGATCACACCTGAGATTTTTTTTCAACTTGACCACAGTGCTCCACACACGGGAGACCTGGGCTTGATTCAGGCAGAAATGCCATTGCTATACAAATATGCCAATAAGATACACACTCAAGGCTATGCTAGTCATAAAAGACTTTTAGAGCCACATTTACCTAGCATCATAAACTCTTCTGGAAGAGTGACTAACGGTCATGACTGAATTATGCTATGACTTCTTTTATTTTAACCAGCCTATCTTTGACCTTTCATATATGAATTGGTGCCTAAATTAGTTGTAATCAGCAAAAATGTGTAAAAAAAAAAATCTATCCGACCAAAGCTGTGGATTCATGCAACCTTTCTGTGACTCACGGTCAAATAACACAGTGTTACACATTTTTTATTTCTGGTTTCTGAGTGTTATATTTCGACTGCTTATGTCTAAATCGTATGCAACAACAGCTCTATACATCACACATTGTTTTTATGACCATAGCCCACAAAAGTTGTATACTTTACAGTGGCAAAACAGGCAAACTTTCATCTTCTAAAACTTCATCAAGTTTTAGAAATTTCTAGCAACTTCAGGACAGTTCTCACAGTTCCAGAATATTCTGGAAGTCTAATTAGCATTTAAAGTTAATGAAGAATGAATGTTGTTGTTATTTTTGAACAAAATGTCATTGTCCTGAGCGCAGAGGCAATGTTTTTATGGAACAACAGCCATTTTCTATTGATTCTACGCATAAGGGATTGGAAAAAAACCACAGTTTGTAGCCAGGAACAAAAATAAATAGTTACGCAGTGTTATTATTTCCCAGCGAAATCGCTAGTAAACTGATTTAAATCCGATTAAAGTAAAGGGAGAGAGAAGCGCTCGGGGCTCTCAGTGACACATGAAGCAGATTGAGTATTGTGTGCATTGCTGGAACCAGTGTTGCTGGAATTTGAACTTCAGCATCAAGGAGGAATCTGGTCAGACTGGTTATTCTGTATTCTGTATATTGTTAGGTTTATTGTTTAATGTCGTTTCTTATTATTATAGTTTTTTTTTACCTGTTTACATTTTATAATACATATTCTATTTTTTTGTAATATTTTTTACTTCTAAATTCCTTTAACTTTATTATTTATATATATATATATATGTATGTATGTATGTATGTATGTATGTATGTATGTATGTATGTGTGTATGTGTGTTTATATATATATATATATATAAATGCATAGTCTCAGGAACGATCAGGGTACATTTCACTACATGTTGTACTTGTATAACAATGTATGTGACAAATAAACCTCTTGAATCAATATGTGTGCATGAGAGTAAATGGGGTTAATGTGAAAGCTCTGGTTATTAAGTGTAAATAGCAATGCACAGTTTCTATGATCCCTTTGCTTAGTTTGAACCATGCCATTGTCCAGTGTGCTTCAGGGTTTGTGTTTTTTTAATGTTCTCTGGGACTTTTTCTATCCACTGACCCACTAAAACCACACCCTCTCTGTATTCCAGAACCTCCCAATTTACAAATTGAGCATTGGTGGTGAGACTGCAGCTAGGCACAGACATTTGGAGCTTTTAATACAATCATTTAAATGTTTGGGGGTCAGTAGTTGTCAGAAAGCTTATGTCAGTGTTTCTTTGCCGTGAAGAGGCTCTTAGATGAGATGCTGCAGTGTGTGTGAGCCATCGACTGGTGCTTTTAGCTACTAATTATCCGTGGGCTGCCTCTCATGTCCAATAGCATGACCAGTAATCACAGAGTAGCCGAAAATGCTTTTCTCAGCATATATCTAAGGACTAGCACTGGTATTTTTCAAAATGAGGCTCCACAGGAGCTGCTCTGTATCTATCAGAGCTCAGATAAAACACATGGATTCCAATCAGACCATCATTAACCCTTTAATGGCCACACCAAGAAAAATCAATGAAAAAAATATTAGCATTTTACATTCAGTTTTATAAAAGCAGTAATGTTTTATTTTGATAAAGTGTGATGTGTATGAAGTTTTTTATATGTACCGTAGGCCTCAATCAAACAGTCGAGATTTCTTTTTGTCGTAAAACTCTGAATACATCAACAAATGAGTGAAAATCAAATCAGATTCTTGAATTGTGTTAAAACCTCTGAGAAATCAATAACATTTCATAAAATGTGTATTAACGCAACAGAACCACCTGCAGCTAGCAAGCCCTTGTGTCATGTCTGGTGAGGAAGCTCAATGAAAAGCTCGACTAATTAAAGACACAGCAAACTCCAGTGGATGTTTTTTTTAACCATAACTGACCTAAACCAAGTGGTAGAGACGGAACAGTCAGGTTGAGTAGAGTTCAGTGCATGTTTTAGGTAGATGTGGGGTTTAAAATGTGGGTTTAAGAGGCTTTTTGTGCTCACATAGCTCTGATTTGTGTCACATTTAGACATATACCATCAGATCTGTGCCCCTTCCGCCCTGTAATGTATTCATAACTTCGGTCTCTGGCCCAGCTTCTCTTCTTTTTCCTCTTTTGCCCCCTCTCTCTCTCTGCTTCCCTCTCCTTTAGACCCATCGCCTGTAGAGAACAGGGCTGTTATAAGACCTAAGGGTTCCTTTCACCTCCCCTCTCACCCCACCCATCCTGTTTTCTCTCTCTCTGGCTCTGTGATTGGCTGAGAGTGGCCGTGGTTGCCGTGGCTGTGAGGAAGTGAAGCACCGTTTCCCGCGGAGCGGCTTCTGCTCCGCTCCGGCCACCCCGCTTCCCCTCACGCTGCTTCGCTCCGTCTCGCCCTGCACCTCGCCATCTGTCACCTGCACCACTTCCACACCCCTCACACACACGCACACACACACACACACACACACACACACACACACACCTCAGTCTCTCTAAACTCTCTCACCTGTACTCTAGGAGACACTGCACAAAAGTTTGACATCACTTTTTCATTCACTTTTTATTTATTCACTATTTATATTATAATTATAATTTATAATCATTTTTAAAGCATATTGAAACATTTCACCTGCTTTAGTACAGCACCTACAGATCAAAGTGATACAGTTGAACAAACACTGAGGAAAAGTAGCTTTTGTCATCATTTATGCAACACAAATATTGACAGATATTAATATTCTTCTGTAGAGAAAGTAAATACACCCTTGGCCTCAGAAACTACTGTAGCATTGCCCCCTTTAGCAGGAATAACTTCTTGTAGGAATCTTGCATAATTGTCCACCAGTCTCTGATGCTGGTTTGCTGAGTTCCTTCAGCTGCAAGATGTTTGAAGGTGTTCTTGCATATTCTGCCCTTTTTGAACTGCAAGGAGGTTCAAAACTGGGCTTTCACTAAGCCATTTCATAACCCTCCATTTCTTCTTTTTTGAGCCTTTCCTTGGTGGATTTGCTAGTGTGCTTCTCCTGAAAAGCTGTCTGCGGTCTTTGATCTGTCTAGAGCACAGTATTCCGAGAGGCCTAATCTATGGCTATATGTTCTTTGGCAAACTGTAGTTTTGCACTACGTCCCTTTCTGAGAGTAAAGGCTTTTTCTTGGCAGTCCTCCTATGTAGGTCAAATCCTTCTGATTTCAGACATATGCACCTTCACCGCAACAGTGGCAAGAGTTTTTCAGAAAAGGTTTTATTTGGAATCTTTTTTTCTACACAAAACCGTCTGCTCTTGGGCCAAAATTTGCCAGTCCTGGACAAAAAGGGGAAGTCTTTTTGGATGTACTTCACTTAGATAAATTTCCTTACAACATTTTATTTCCTGAAGGCCTTGTGGAGTTCTTTAGATCTTGTAACGATGACCCACTTCTATTGCAAAGAGAATACCAGACAATAGATTTTAGGGTAAGACAAGTTTATGGACTTTAAGGTGTGATAAATGTAAGATAGTGGCTACTTTTATTACTAATCTGTATTTTGTTTTCAGTCATAAAAATTATATATGATGATGAATATCAATTTTTTTTTTTTTTGGCGTATATCAGTATTTGTCTGCAGGCACTGCATCAAAGTGTCAACAGTTTGCCGGTATTGATACGTTGAAAAAATCAACAATTTCTATGAAATGTCCCCCATGACTGTCTCTAGTGTTGAGCGAGGTCTGAACTGAACAGTATCCTCAGTACTGGACATATCCATGGCTAATAGGTTCCGCAGTAATGTACTGAACTGTGGATCATCCACAGCAGTAAAGTCACTGGCAGGTTAAGGGTGAAGTGAAGAACATTAATTATCCTGTTAACCTGTAACAGTGGCAAATGTAAGGATCCGACTGATCCGAAGGGTCAGATTTTGATGGCTGGATGACTGGGTCAGAGGATACCAAAACAGCAGGTCTTGCAGGGTATTGCTGATATCTGCTAAAAGTGGGCCAATCAAGGACAAGCAGTAAACCAGTGACAGGGTGATGGACGTTCAAGGCTCACTGATGAGTGTGGGGAGCGAAGGCTAGTCTGTCTTTTCCGATCCCAGGAGGAGCTACTGTAGCACACAAAACTAATGCTGGCTATGGCGGATAGATCATTGGACACACAGTCATAACTGTTTTGGTGGCATAATGGGGACTTGAACAATATCATGAAATAACCCAGGCGGTGTGAACTGATGCTTCCTCCCGTACCATCAAGTCAAGTTTATTTCTATAGCACTTTTCACAACTGATGCTTTCACAAAGCAGCTTTACAGAATCCAGGTCAGCCCCAGGCCCCCGGTGACCAAGCCAACAGGCGACAGAGGCAAGAAAAAACTCCCTAAGCTGACAGATGACAGATTTGCACCTTTCACAGACAACAATCTGGATGGTCCTTCACACTGAGAACTTGATGGCTGTTGAATGTGGACTCATCTGACCACAGCACACTGTTGTACAAACTTTCTGTGCAAAAATCTTTCTCATTTTTAATTTTGTCACATAAATAAAGGTTCACATCAATTTACATACCATACATTTTTTGTTTACAGTGCACTTTGGAAAATTTTATTTTTTTTTGGTTCCAAACCGTTAAAAATGTGTGCATGTGCACATGTGCATGCATGTGTCAATGTGTGTGTTGCCTGCATGTCTCCGAGCCCCAGTGGACGCACCAAAGCAGCAAGAACATTCTCACGTAACACAGGCCTCTGTGTGGAACGCCGTTCGCATCCAGGCTTTATGTTTTATCGTCTCAAATAAGAGCCGTAGCCTAACACTGCTCCCCCTTCTCTCTGCGGATCTCTTCCCTGGCGCCCCCCCCCCCCCCCCCACTCCTCTCCTTGCTTTTCATTGTTTCATTGTTTCTCTCCCTGATTCTCTCTCTCAGGCTTAAAGCTCCTGCCGTTGCCTAATTGGCCATTGTTTGTAAAACAAAACAGCAGAAGGGTGAACTGGGTACGAAAGCCGGGTTCTCCTGTGGATTGGTCTGAAGACAGGCTGAATGTTCATGTCTTGGTTGTATAAAAGTAGAAAAAGATCGAGCGCTGATCAGACGCAAGCATCATGATGACCCAGTGCCACTCGGCATCGTTAAAGGGTTTTTTTTCTTCATTTTTTGCTGAAATATGCTGAAGTCTTCAGCTTGGACCACATGTAGTCAGGCAGTCAAGAAAAACTTGATGTGTGAAGTGTGCTTCTTTTACACTGGGGCTGTGGGGCAAACGTAGCTAATGAGTTGTGAATGCGTAAACCTCAGCTAGCAGCACTGTGCAATCTGCATACTCACTACAAACCATGTTGAGATGTTCAGTAACTTCAAATAAACATACATGTTGTCACTGTCCAGAGAATCTTCATTTATTTTCTATTTTTACCATTCAATATCAACACATCAGTTGGGCTTTACATTGTATGAAAGTTTAATGATGAAATGCAAAAATGCTCCAAAATCACTGGTTCGGAAATGTTCTTCCGTTAACTTGCATTGGTATTAAGGAGCATGTTTGCCTTCTTATGTAACGATGCTTGTTTTCCTTAACCCATCAATGGCCACATCAAGAAAAAAGCAATGAAAAAAACATTCTTTGTGTTTTATATTCCTTTGGGGCCATAATAGTGATGTTGGCGAGTGTCGACGTGTCTTCAAGGAGAGGTCTGAATTACACCGTAAAGTCATTTTAAAAGTTTTATTAAACAGAGAGAGAAAGTGAGAGAGAGTCTTGTCTGGAAATAGTGTCCATCAAAAGATTTAGGACGTCCCACAGAAACA
>JBBPDA010096098.1:0-11603 GCA_037974385.1 Arnoldichthys spilopterus
TAGATTACCCACACACTGAATATGGACAAGATTTACTACAGTATCTGAAAAATCCACTGGAAAGGCACAAATGACATAATCGCTTTCACCTCTTGTTTGCTCTTTCTAAAACAGAAGTATGAGTTATACATCACTACACCATCTGTGCTTGAGGGACCCCCCCCCTATCTGCACCCCTAATCTTACTATATTATGTGTATCATAACAATACCAACAAATGCAGATAGGAGGTTTTTCCCCACTTTTCCTGGATCATTTCGCAGATAGGAACTTTTGCAAGTTGGAAGAGGTTTTACAGAAAGATGCTCTAGATTAAGTTAATAATTAAAATTTATTTAAGAACTATAAATAAAATTAAGTTTGTTTTCAGGTAAAAGGATGAGCCAGTGTAGAAAATGTAATAGTTACTACATTATTTGGGGTATACTAGGGTCAGAATTCTTTAAATGGGAAATTCGTTAAATTCAGTGTCAATTCTTTGTTCTCCACTGGAAATGAATGTGGCCGAGTTTCCCATAAAGTTTCTGTGATTGCATAATAAAATAATGAATTATGCCATCCAATTACGATAAATTTTTAGGTAAAGATCTGGATGGATATTTTATTTTATTCTTTAATTTATTGTATTTTTAAAATTCTATTTTTCAGTTTTAATAATTATAATTGATATATTTAATTGAATATATTTTAATATAATTAAAATATAATTGATTTTTTTTTTATAGCTTGGCCTACGCTTTTTAGTTTTGTTAATATTAGCAATAGTGAGAAGTATTATTATTGGGTTCGAATATATTTGATATAGGTGTGCAATTAAGGTAAATGTCATGTTTTTTGTTGTTATAATCTGATGAGGAATATTTCATTTTATTTTTTGTTGTTTTATTTTTCAGTTTTCCCCCTGAGGGATTGCCACCTTAACATGGTCAGGGGGTTTGCGTGCCTCAGTGACCCTAAGAGCTACACCAGCAGAAGCTTAGCCTTCAGGTGGAACAGGTCTTAAGGTAGAGGGCTGACAAAGTGCAATCCAATTACATGACAAAAACAGTTATCCAGAGCAACCCCACCCCACCATTTCCTGCCTCCATTGCCACCATGTGCCCCCCTGACATTTCTGTCTGCCCCCTCATATATGCCTGTCTAGGACCGGCCCTGGTAGTATGTGTGGACTGCAGGCAGATCAGTTTAGCATCCAAAATGTCTACTATGGAGCTGTGCTGTTTGAATGCATGCAGAATTCAGTTTGGCATTGTCTTGCTAAAGTATAAAAAAGCCTACCCTGAAAAAGATCACCTGCATGGTAGCATATGTTGCTCCAAAACCTGCATATATCATTCAGATTAAATAATGCTGGATGCAGACGTTAACCCTGCTATGTTTGCTGATGCACCCCCATATCATCGAGGATGCTTGGCCTTGACCTGAAAGCTAATAAACAAAGCTGATTTCCAAAAAGAATTTCCCATTTTGATTGGTCAGACTACAAGACATTTTTCCATTTCACCCGGGTCCATCTTAATTGAGCTTGGATTGAGAAAAGACAGTGGCATTTCTGGATCATATCCCTATGGTCTGTGTGGTTTCTTCATTGCTGGGTGTTTTTGAACTTATGGTTTAATCTCTTAACCCTTTAATGACCACACCAAGAAAAAAACAATACTTTTTTCCCTTTGCATTTTATATTAATTTATATAATAATTATACTCAACAAATTCATAAAAATCGAATAAAATTCTTGGATTCTCTTAAAATTTCTCCGAGAAATTCATAAAACTTCCTCAAACGTGCAACAAAACCACTAGCATGTGTTTTTCCGAGTAAGCTCAATGAAAAGGTCTACTAATTAAAGACCCAGTGAAATCCAGTGGATTTTTTTCACCACAACGGACTTAAACCAAATGGCAGTGATGGAGCAGTCAGGTTGAGTTCAGCGCAGGGAATGTTTTATTAAAAAATAGGGACTTGAAATATGCTCGACCAAATAATTGACCAGAAAAGTAAAGTGTCTGTTATTTATTTTACAACCATGAGCAATGCGTTGGTCTCCGTGTGACACCACTCTCAGTGTTGATGCAATGCGAACGCTTGATTGTTTCCTCTGTCCTAGAAGCTGCTTTTAAATAAAAGCGTCACAATAAATGTAAATGTAAATGTTAAACCTAATAATGCCACAGATTAGTTAAAACATGTTTCATCAGTATTCATCAACATGTTTTTTGAGCATTACACACTTTTTAATCTTTTGTTTTTCTTTCCCAGCTTTCCCATTTTGCTTGCATGAATTTCAAAATGAAGAATGAAATGTATTTTTCATTAAACAACAAGAATTCAACGTTTAATGTCATCTTTGTATGATTTGCAAATTAATACATTCTGTTTTAAATTGAATGGTACACAGCATCTCAGTTTTGTCGAAATGGGCTTAAATATTAAAGAAGCATTGGGACTTATCACCAAAAATGGTCATATCCCCCAGCTCTACTGTATTATTCCACTGTGCACTTGCAAATTAGCGAAGTAAAGTTGAAAGTAAGGACTCATTTTTTAATGCAGTTAACTATTTGCAATTTCCTTCTTTAAACCCTTTGATAACTTCCTCCAAGGTTACATTTTATATACAGCCCATTTGTTTAGAATGTGACTGCAAGTCTGTATCAAAAACCTGTCATTGCCTCTAGGTAAATGTTTCGAAAGGGCAGGTACAACAGTGGAACAACTAACTTAACATTACATAAAGTGGAGTTCACCAGAATTAACAGAACACAAATCAACAAACAAGATATAAAATGCTGTACAGACTGACTGAACTAAACCACATGCAGGGAAATCTAAAAAAAACGAACAAAAATTCATTAATACTTCATATTGTGAATGAAGAACACTTTTGTAGACTTTTGTAAATAGCAAAAAGATTATATTCCATAATTACATGTGCATTATATGCTCTTCCATACTCAAAAAGCAGTGATACCTACAAGGGTTTGCTTTGTGTATGGCAGTAGTTTTAACCTTTATCTGCCTTACAATAGTGCATCTCAAATGGGTTCCCTCTACCTTTGCAACACACAACAAAAGTTTACCTTTAGTCACGAGACTCACAGTCTAAAACTTAGTGTAGTCTTTGGGTGTAGAAACCATAGTTTCATGAGCTATGCAGTACACTATCATGGCTGTAACCTGTTTGAAAAATATCCCGTTCAGAGAGGAAGACATGTGGTGCTTTCATATTATCATGCATACTTATATATATATATACACTACTCACAATAAGTTAGGGATAACTTCTATGGTGTTTGTTTCACTTCCGACATTTTTGGGATAGGGAGGCAATTGTATTGGGGTGATAGACACACCTCATTTTGTGTTTTCCATGTAATGGCCTCATTGTGTACAGGGCCTTATATTGGGGCCAAAACCAAAAGACAACCTTTCTCAATGTGGCATCAATTTCAACATTCTGTGGGTATAAACACCTGGTATTGTCAGTAAATCCTTTCAAGTTCATCATTCAAACAGCCATGAACACACGATGTTGTAACGTATTTTGCAGTAATCGTGGACACAAATGCGAGTATAATGGAGCTTTAATGCAAAAGACGTTGTACATCCAGAAAAAGGGTCTTCAGGAACAAACAGATACAACCGGGGCTAGACAAAGACAAGGTCAGGACAAGGTCAAAAATACCAGAATCAGGAATATCCGAGACAAGGCAAAAAGGCAAAAGTCAAAATCCAAAAAACACCGAATCAGAAACGCTCAGAAACGCAAGGTAAGTTACGAGTCTTCGCGTCTCTATCCCTTAAGAAGTCCTCCCGAGGATCCCAAACCGGAGGCACTTGGGAAGGGCGGAGCCGAGGCGGGCTTCCTAATTCATGATTTGTCCTCTCAACTTGCCCGTTTGATTGTGAATGATACCCAGATGTAAGACCAGGAATGCACTCCAGAACTGCGAAATAAACTGGGGACCTCTGTCAGACACTATATCCTCAGGTATACCAAAATAACGAAACACATTCTGAAACAATATCTCTGCTAACTGAAATGCTGTCCGGAGCTTGGGAAGAGGTAAAAATCTGCATGACTTAGAGAATCTGTCTACGATAACTAGAATACATGTGTTTTACAAAATGTATAGCCAGATGTGACCAAGGTCTCTGTGGTACAGGTAATGGCATTAGTTTACGGACGAGCAGAGTCACCTGGCCATGATGCACCTTTGGGTCGGTGGCATGCAGTCAGATGTTTTAAAATAAAAGTAGCACCATAACCTAACATCATTATGCACTTTAATTCATTTCCAAATTTTATGTCTTACAGGCCTGCGTAAGCTGAGTTTTTCTATCAGTGGTATATGTGAAATGTTACCTAGCGTGCTAATACAAAAGAGTAGCTTACGCCTCATCATGACCAGAGTCACTCGCTGCACCAGGTTACAGTTCTGAACGTTTCTTACAGATGATGACATAATAATCTCTGCTTTGTCTTACAGAATGGTACGCTGCCAGTTCACACAAAGGCAAACTGCTGCCATCCTAAGTAATGATGCAAGGGGCTGTGCTCACATCTCACAATTCTCACACAGAGCAGACCCTAATTAACAGTTCTAATGCACTTGTCTCTGAGGAGAAACTCTCAGCCACTGATTTTTCTAGCCAGTAGTACTTAGCCTCAAATTTTTAACTAACTAAGGTTCAGACCTCAGTGACCTTTTAGCTGGTTAGGCATGCGCACTAAAAGCAGGAAGTCATTTGAGATTCAGCCACAAGTCACACTTATTCATACTAAACCAAAATATGTCTCAATACTGTACTATACCCTAATACTATCAGGGTTATACTATGTACTAATCTTAATCACATGTGTTTGGCAGATTAGCAAAATATTAACCTAATACACCTGTCCTGCAATGTCCTGCTAACAGAGAATACATCATACCAGCCTTTGACTCTGAATGCTACATTAGAACCCAGAACTTTTTTGGTGCAAATGAACAAAAATAGCTATTAACTTTTACCACAGTGCTTTAAGACAGCAAAACAGTTCTGTAGAAGATTTCTGACCTCACATCTGCCTTTTCCCAAAGCATGGTGTGACAACAGCACCACATTATTGTATTGTGGATTTTTAAGTGCACACAGCTTTCACACCATAACCTAAACTACATACTCAAAACCATTTAGAATTAGTATTAACTGTGACACCTCTTAAGTTGGCCTACACTAGGAAGAGAGTGTGAGCAATGTTAGTTTGATGCTAAAATAATATAAAAAACCACTAGCAGAAATAAGTATTATCTTACATGAGAAATAAACAAGTGTTATTTATGCATCTAATTTATGGTTTCTGCATGAAACACTGCGTTGCTGTGATATGTGGCTGGTGCTTGTACTTGATTTGCTAATACTATAGCAGATCTCAAGAAATATGTTCCCCGAGAAAGATCGAAATGTTTGACATAAATGAGACAGGGTCCTAAATCTCAGCGCAGGGTACACATGCAAGACTGAGATGCGCATAACTACTATATAAGTATCATTTTTAAGAATGGTATAAAGTAGTCAAATATAGAATACAAAACTAAATTATAATTTAATTTAATTTATTTTAATTAATTTACATTTATTTAATTTACATTTTATTTTTTTCTGGCTAAAAAAAGGAATATCATTGATTAAAATTGATTTCAACATTGCAAAACCAGGAAGAAACTAGTCAAGTCTATTTGTTTGTTTGTTCTTTTAGCACCCTGACATGACTACTAAGAACTTTAGGATCATTAGCATGCTAACTGTGTTATTCAGTATACTGGAGCAAGGGGAAAGCCAGACTATGCTAGCTGTAGGCCCCTTTGAAGGAGCTGGTATGGGCTTGTTTTTGCAGGGCTGGCTGGACATGTGAGCTTTTGTAAGTGTGAGTTTGTGGAAACCCAACACTCCTCTAGAGCACCGGCACAACATGTGCTGCCTGCTTGTCCACAAGCCTACTTTTCCACTGTTAAAAATAGCTAGGCCACCATGCATCAATGGCATTTCCTCTATTTTGATGACCACAGTGAGTTTTAATGGTGAAGATGTTTCCAAATATCAAGGACGAGCCTTAGTTCACCACTGTAAACATGATTCTTATATGTCTCAACTAATGCTGATTTTTCATTTTTGCTTTAACAGTTCCTATTGTATCATGGCTTTTGATAAAATGTTGAATTCACAGATAAAACATGCAATATTAGCTTTTTTGGAGGCCCCTTAGCCTTAAAATTATTTTAAAATTAATTATAATTTACTTTATTTTAATAATTTATTACATTTTGATTATATTTACATTTTCCCACCTCAAGTTTCTGCCAAATTTAGTCATCTCCAGTTCTACCCTAGGACTCCCTCCTATCACACAATACCATCATCACTGGAAGGCTGAAGACAAGCAATTCTGCCAGGTTTGCTATGTGACCTAGCAGACACCTGTACTGCCTAGCATCGTGCTTTGAGTGATGGGGGAGTGGGAGGGCCATTCTATCGACAGAAAGAGCAAAGCCAATTGTGCTGTCTTTGATTTCTGGTCACAAAAAGCTGAAGCATCACCATTGGGGGATAAGACTCTTTTAATAATAAGCCCAATGCTTAGTTGGGTAGTTGAACTGCTCAAAAGTCTCAGTGTTTGCTTTTTATATACCAAAATAAGTCTAAAATACGTTTTTATACTAAAAAAAAAGCTTTTTACATAATCAGTTTTTAACCTCTTTATCTCTTATAAGTAAACAGGCCATTTTATATATTTACATGAGCACTGTTTTCATTGGCTGCCATATATTGTGCTTCATTTAAAAGCAGTCAAGGCTGAAACACTCCTTATAACTTCAGTGTGAATGGGCGGGGCTAAAGTGCTGTAGTAAGGCTTTTTTTTTGCAGCTTACCATCAATATTTAGTTTGTAACGGAAGTAAATGGTAGATTGTGAAACAGCTTTCCTTCAAATTATTTTGCTTTAGATAATTTAATTCCTCCAAAACATACATACACCCTATAAACACCCAGTTAGTTTCTTTGCTATCTCTGTTGTCTACTCTGTTTTTAAAGCTTGTGTGTTTTATAAAGAATATGGAGCAGGTTACAACAGAACCAAGAATGCATTCTAGGCATTCTCTTTAAATCCAATCCAATAAGCCCTGTCTAGTCTCAACAAATCCCAACTGCCCAAGCACCATTAAGTGTTTTCTGAATTCTAAAGGCTTGACTGTGAAACAAAAGAAATCCAGTTGGACTGGTTGCACATAAAACCACAGGATGTGGAATAAAAAAATGACTGGCTTATGCAAAACATAAATAGTACAGCTGGTTTCATTGCCATGTTTCTGTTTGTCTGTTCTGTTAAAGATAACAAACGTACGGTGAAAGCTTGGCAAGAAATCAAATTTAAACACCATGTACCACAACTTTGTCCCCCTGAACTTTACTTTTTGGACTTTACTATGAGGCTTATGTAGTTAACCAGCAATGAAAGCTTGCGTAATTTGCTTTATGCAAACTGCATACCTTAATCATTACCGTCACCAGAAACTGTGTTAAGTAATCTTCAAGTAGACTTCCTCATGTGGTTCCTGACACCCTATGCCATATTGCATGGTGATGAGACAGTACTGGAACTGTCCTTGAAACTATTTTTTAATTTTTAAAAATGAATTAAAACAGTAAAAATAGTGATTTAAAAATTGTGAATTGAAACGAGAAAAGGAAGAAAGACAAGCCAGCAAAAGAGGGGACCAAACATTTTGCATAGCTTGTTTTGTCCAGAAGAGGTGGGCTTGCTGCTCACTGAAGCAGCTTCATTTCACTCTTCTTCTACTTCTTACCACTTGCTCATCTAGTGTTACAGAAAACTGTTGTGTATAACTCAACCAAAAATTAGCGAGTGTCTGGTAAGCCCACAACATCCCCACTAACATCTTTTTAGGGATGGGGTTATAGGAACTGTAGGCTTATTTGTGGGTGATTAGGAGCTGATTTGGATAGCACATTATTTTTAATTAAACATATTTAACATTCTATTGGTTTTGAAGATGTTAAAGGTGGTCTGCCACTGTAACTTCCTTGTAAAAAATTGTAAATTGGGAATATGACCTGGTCTGAAAAAAAAATAAAAAAGATTTTTTTTTATCTATGAATTCTGAAGTGTCCTCCTTTTTTATTTAATAAATAAAAATTTGGCTATTTTAATGTTATATATTGACCACTGAATGTTCCCAATTTTTCATGTCAGAAAACTATTGGAAGATAGAAGTATTTGTTACTTATTAGCAACACTGACCTCATGCTAATTTTGAACAGCAATCTTTTAGCCTGAATTGTTAGGTGAGTTGCTTGACAGCTACATTAGTTTTATTAGCTCCAGTGCAACACTCAAGAGAGAAACTTCAGACACTACACACACTGGCTGACTGACTGCATTTGGGGTAATTTGTTGATTTGGTTTTGAATTAAACTAAAAAAAAGCTAAAGTAGGTGATTCTGGTGAAATCAGCATATTCCTTCAAAAAACAAGAACTTTTATTGCCATCATGGAAAGCCACATTAATGTTCACCCTAGTTTTGTTTCTTGCTATATTCAACTTCTTTTAGGTGGTAGATTTGAAATGAAAGCTGCTGAAAGTTGTTTATCTGTCATTGTGCAAACTGGTCACTAGATTTACCACACATGTCTGCCTGTCTAGCCTTGTAGAAGACTATAGTGGTCACAAACAGAGTATCCACAAGTGTGAAGGTAGGTGGGAACATAGAAAGGTAGTGTCCATTTTACAGAACTGGGGCTGCCATAGGTGGGAGATTTTCTTTTTATTCTCAGAGCATTTAGAGCAGGTGTCTTTGATGGTGGCCTGTGTCTACTGACAAAGACATTAAAGAAAGTTCAAAAAGTACTCCCACACCTCTCTTGCATAACACTGGACAGTTTGTGGTAGCTTAGCTGGAGAGACTGTACATTACCCACTACTAGTGGATGAATTACCTGTTTGTAACTTATTTGTACTATGGTCTCAATCTCATACTGATGCTTCCCTCCTCCCAATGACCTCTAGGCCATAGACAGATTATTGTGCTATTATTAACACTTTATGTCTTGCTAGGGCCAAGACTGAATACTTGCCCTTAGTGCTTCAGTGGTATAGTTATGGCTGTGCTGAAAGAAATGTCCTTTGGTGGTATCCACAAATGAAAGACCTTCTTGCAAACTACTGCACTAAATGTTAAAACAGAGCCTGAGATGCTTCAGAAAGCAAATAAAAAAATAAAAATAATGGGAGTACTGGAAGGATATTAGCCAAAAATCCTCAGCCTTCAGGATATTCATAAAAAGTTGTAAAAATATGCCAGTTACAACAATACTGTTATGTCCTAAACCATTGTCTGTTAAGATGGCAGCATCTGTGGAGGCTGTGGCTTACATAGTTCCCAAGACCACAGTGTTTTTGCACATATTATGTCAGGTACCATAACCCCCTTATACAGAACTCATACTCACGCACAGACACATAGACTGTAAGTCATTAAGTGACATATAAGCATGCACAATACACTTTGTCATTGCTGTAAAAAAAAGAACCCTTAATGTTCTCTGTAACTTATCACTACTAGTTATACTGTTGAGAACTTATGTCAACTTTCAAACTGTGAATTCCAGGCTGGTCGTCAGGTCTAATTGACCTTCATCAACTGTACAGCACATATGAGGTATAGTGCACAATGTTGTGCATGTACTCAGGCATGTTTGGTCATCAACGTCATTTAACATCCCAGAGTATCATGATGGTTAATTTCACTAGCATATTGTCTACTTACTTTCATTGTTTTTCATACCTTTTTACTCTGTGTATTTGCACCGTTTTGAACATCTCAGCACAATTGTATTGCTTTGTTATTTGAACTGTGTGTATGTGTACACTGTGAACCCTGGGCTTCGTCATTTCGTTTCTCTGTGTTCTTTTTTATAGTTCTAATGACCATACAGTTCTCTTTGACTTTGATGTTGATGAAGTATACCCAGGTGCTCTACTACATCTAGCCAAAACCCTAAGGGTACACTGGACACAAATCAATTTCACAATTCCAATGGTACACTGTTATCCTAGGCTGTCATCTTTTGACCACTTTATATACCATATATAAACAAAAGTAATTATATATAAATATATTTAAAAAAATATTTTAAAAATATATAAATGTATAAATCATATAGCTTTTCTTCTCTGTGTCCTGGATATTCTTTGTTTGTCTTTTCATTTCATGTTATTGGGCTCATTTCTATTCCTTCTACTTGTAATTTTGTTTCATTTCTGTGAAGCCACGCCTGAGTGGATCAACTTCAAGCCAACCATAGCGCAGGAGGCCAAACGTCACAAGCCAATCCGAGAGCTCGGGAGGCGGGACTTGGCAGAGAACAGGTGGGGGGAAAAAAATAAGCGGCACGTGCGAGAAGTGTCCGTTTGTGTTTAAGATCTTCAGTGCGCTGTTCGCTGCTTTTTGATACGAAAAACACTAAAAAAAATGTCGCCCTAAACGCCTCTGCCAGCGCTTTTTATTCAACAAGTACAGCGGTAAGGTATGTATGTTAGTTTACTTTACTCACCCACACTGTTACAGTTTCGCACGCTTGTGGGTTTTTTTTCGTCGGTTTGCGCCTAAGTGAGCGGTACTGCTAAGGTAACTTATCTCAAACAGCACTCGTAGTTTAACGTCTAAACATTTCTTATTCGTTATAAATGCACTGACGGGACTTTTCACCCGCGAAATACAAGAGAGGACTTCACTGTACAGACCGAAGTGGTTCTACAAAGGCACGAAGTGATCTGAGATGGACTTCACAGTTTCTTCGTGCTGTTGCAGGTCACGTGGTGTGATTCTGTTTTTTATGACTTTGGGTCTAAACTATTCTTGATTTATATGGTTCTACCAAGTGATGAGGTGATATATGTTGATTTTCTGTTCATTTTTAAGTCTTAATTATTTCAGATTTAACTGGTTCTACCAAATAATGAGGTGATACGTGCTGATTCTCTATTCTTAAGTCTGATTTGTTCCAAAATTTATTTTTTCTACCAAGTAAAGTCAATGTGGTGGGATAATAAGTAAATAGAGTTTATTTCTAAAGCACCTTTTTGTCACAGCATCCATCATCCAAAGTGCTGTTCATGCACACAAATAAATATTGGTAAAATATAAAAGAATAAAAGAAACATCAACATATTAAGTCTTAAAAAGATTTAAAGAAGTTCAGAGCCTAGATTTGTGCTTGAAGCACATTTAATATCCAAACACCAGGGAGATTACATAATTGTGGAGTGGCAACAGCAAAACCCGATCAATTTAGACGCAGCCATGGCACATGCAGTAGCTGCTTAGTTGAAGATCTGAGATACCTAGGAGCTAAGTGAGGCTGGAGAAGGTTGGAGATGTAAAATGGAGCAAGGCCATTTAGTGTACATTGTGTACATTGAGTA
Source organism: Arnoldichthys spilopterus (assembly GCA_037974385.1). Taxonomy (NCBI): domain Eukaryota; kingdom Metazoa; phylum Chordata; class Actinopteri; order Characiformes; family Lepidarchidae; genus Arnoldichthys; species Arnoldichthys spilopterus. The sequence goes on from JBBPDA010096098.1 coordinate 11,489, forward strand.
ATGAAAGGGGGGGCAGTGGTGGCCTAGTGGTTAGGACGCTGCCTTTGGGACCTGAAGGTCGCAGGTTCAAGTCCCGGCCCAGGCACTACTGAGGTACCCTTGAGCAAGGTACCGT
>JBBPDA010096129.1:0-11602 GCA_037974385.1 Arnoldichthys spilopterus
GTGAGCACCAAGGACTTGAATTTGATTCGAGCGGAGATGGGGAGCCAGTGCAGGGAGCGAAGAAGTGGTGTCACATGAGCGCATCTCGGCTGGTTAAAGATCAGTAGAGCTGCCGCATATCCTTAAAAGCAATGTAATTAATAATTAATAATTCATTGTATTGACGTTCACCGAAGTAGATTTTTTTAAACATGTTTGAGCAAGGAAACATTTTACCCTCTTTGATACAGTGCCTGTGGATAAAGACATTTGTTATTAAACACTGACACACAAAACTGACATTTTATATCATTTGCATAACTTAAACAAACAAAAAACTGATCAGCCACATGTAAAAAGTAAGTTCATCCTAACACCACACCATCTAGTCCATAAAATTAAAATCAGGTGTTTTGGATTAGGTGCCTTTAATTAGAATCTCATGCAGGAAGGACCTGTCTTATTTAAACATGACATCTAGAGCCTGGTGTTCTCATTGCTACTGAAGAGTGTGGTGTCATCATGCCAAGATCTAAAGAAGCCTCAGAGGCCTTCAGAAAAAAAAAAAAACTTCGGAAGTTGAGTCTGGGTAGGTTTAAAAAAAAACAAACTCTAAATTATTTGAATGAAATAATTTCACTGAAATCTATCTATCTATCTATCTATCTATCTATCTGTCTGTCTGTCTGTCTGTCTGTCTGTCTGTCTGTCTGTCTGTCTGTCTGTCTGTCTATATCTATCTATCTATGTATCCATCTGTCTGTTTCTTTGTCTATCTATCGGTCTATCTGTCTGTCTGTCTATCTATCGGTCTGTCTGTCTATCTATCTGTCTATCGGTCTGTCTGTCTATCTATCTATCTATCTATCTATCTATCTATCTATCTATCTATCTATCTATCTATGATGGGCTTCATCCACTAGGCCATATGTAAAATGTTGCACAGTCCGCAAACTCTCAATAAGCTTGGCGTATACACCAGCACATACTCATACACACACTTTCTCTGTCTCTCACTTTCTCTTTCTCTCACACACACTCACTCACTCTTTCGCACTAAATGCGAGAGAAGAGAGCTCATGCCCTATATAGAAATCCCAGTGGGAGCGTGTGAATCTTTTCTCCTCTCTGAGTAGCTGTTTTGTCATGTTTTATATCATTCAACTAATAAAACGCAACTCCTCTTTTTTACTAAAGCTTCAAGTCCCTAAAGAGCTTTGTTCTAAATGCACTGCAAACACAACTGTTTGCCTTCAGAGCATGCTCTTTTCTCTCTCTCTCTCTCTCTCTCTCTCTCTCTCTCTCTCTCTTTCTCTGTCTATCTCTCTCTTTCTAACACTCTTCAATGCTCCCGCTCCCTCTGTCCATAAAGTGGAGCACCAAGACACTGCAAACTTGACGTATTCCTTGCTACATCCCTGCCAGATGAGGAGATTTAGCTGGCTGTGTCACAAGAGAGGAAAAGAATAGAGCTTTTGTGTGTGTGTGTGTGTGTGTGTGTGTGTATATGTGTGTGTGTTTTGTGTGTGTGTGCGTGTGTGTTTTAAAGAATTTTGTTACCCTCCGCCTGTTACAGATGGTCAAATCACCTCTTCTATTTTCCCCCAATGCCAACCCCAAAAATCTCACTAACAATGAGCTTGTAAATGAGGAAGAAAAGCCAGACGGAGGTGAGGCAACAAAAGAGTCCTACCGTGCTGACTTTGCCTGGTCAGCCTCAGGAAGTGTAATTAGGGTAGGTACCACAGCCTCAATATGGAATCAGCCCTCCCTAATGACAGCTTAGCATCACTATTTTGCAAATGTGGCCTAATGAGAAAGAGAGGGGCTAAGAATGCTACACTCATGATAAAAGGGGGCTCTGCAAAGGATAAAAGAAGGTTCTCTGACTCATTTTTAAGCTATATAACATTTTATTTTTTCATTGATTGATAGATTGAAGCCTAGTCAATTCTATTTCTACAGCACTTTTTACAACTGATGTAATCCAGGTCAGAGCCCCTAAAGAGCGAGCCAAAGGCAACAGAGACAAAGAAAAACTCCCTAAGCTGTAGGAAGAAACCTTGGGAGAAACCAAGGCTCAGATGCAAACCCACCTTCCTCTGGTCAACATCAGATAACAATAACAATCAAAAGAAAAAGGAAACTGTTTCAGTTTCTGGGGGTACTACATACACCAGGTTCTCATCTTTGAGTTGCCATAGCTCCGTAGTAAAGATTTGGCTCCAAATTCCAACAAAAGCCATTTCAACAATTTTTATGAAATGTTAAATGTTCTATGTGATGTTTTTTTTTATTTATGTCATATATACGCCTCTTGTTTTACATTTTTGTGTAATTTCAATGCATTTTGAAATTCTTCACATATAGCCAACACCTTCACCAAAGAGCCAAAGTTGCTAATCAATGCTGCTAATGATTATAAGCTTAATTAAAAGAAAATCTGGCATTTTTGGGGGAATTGCATAGTTTAAATACATGAATCAAACACAACACCATCTGCCTACCACTGTATACACCCTCCTCGTGCTGCTGAAACAGCTCTGACTGTGGTCCACAGTGTGTTTGAGACCTTTCTATCAGAGTCAGCATTCACTTTTTAAACCAGAATAGCTCTTCTGTGGGATCAGACCAGACATGCTAGCCTTCACTCCCCACATGCATCACCCAGAGTCCTGGGTGACCATGACCCTGTTGTCCTTCCTTGAATCACTTTTGGCAGGTACTAACTGCCAAAAGTACTAACTATTGCATACCTGGAACACTCCACAAGATGTGCCGTTTTGAAGATGCTTTGACCAGCCATTACAATAAGGCCCTTGTCAAAGTGGCTCAGATGCTTACACCGCCCATTTTTCCTGCTTCCAGCACATTGACTTTAAGAACTGACTGTTAACTTATTGATTAATATATCCCACCCATGACAGGTGCCATTGTAATGAAGTAACGGTCGTTCACATTACCTGCTAGTGGTGTTAATATTATGGCTGATTGTTGTATATTACAGTGCATTTTCAACATTTTACACCCCAGGTACAACCATTAATCAGCCCAAAATGTAGGGTTCTAGATATATTATCCACTTTTAGAGACAACATGTCATGCAGTGTATGAAATCACATTAGCAGGTCTTTCTAAAATGACATAACATCTCTACATGATCTGCTGATGGGTGCAAATACATGTCCATTACTTATTAGTTACATTAGCCATTTAGCTCCAGTGCAAAACAAAAATGCAAGCCTCAAATACCCTTTTCTTCCAAGGAAAGGAACAATGACATACTCTTCCTTAACTTTACCAAACCTTCATCAGAATGTCTGTTTGACCGGATTGTCCAAAGCGGCATACAGTGAACCGTCCCAGTGACCTTTTTAGCAGAGCTCAGGTGAGCTGTCTAAGGCCTGCCACAGCTGCGGCCGGGCATTCAGCCCTAAAGAGAGTTGTGAGAGCTTTATTGCTAAGTGGGCCTCAGCCTGCTAAAGTGCCTGGTGTCTGTGTTTAACAGGACCATTAAGGATGGATCAATAGAGAGAGAGAGAGAGAGAGAGAGAGCGGGAGAAAGGGAGGGTGAGGGTGAGACGGGGGGGAGGGACGTGCGACTCTGTCAGGGTGATGTGTAGTTAGTGCCTGATTGTCCTGAGGTGTCAGTAGATCTAAAATGCTCTAATTCCTCTTTCCCACTAATGTCCCTTAATACACCGTAATACACCTGACTCGGCTGCAATTAAACCGGATCCTCTCAGGGCACGGCGAGCCTCTCTGAGTAAACGACACAAACATGTTCGGGAAGCTGGGACCATGGGCAATCCGTTTCTTTCTTCATTCCTTTTATGTGCGCCAACTGGTCACAGTCAAGCGATTAGCAACGCTGTACTGAGGTTATAACATACATCCTCTAGAGCAAACGTGACGGGCATGACAAAAAGAACTCCTCGCTTTCAGGACAATGTAACTTGCATGTTTAATAGAAGAATTATAATTTCAGAATCACTATTTATGTTGATAAGCAAATAACAAGTCTGCAGTTTAAAGCAAATGTTCAATAAATAAATTCAAATAAATAAATAAAGTTGAAGTACATACAAAACTGCTGTATAATCATTTCTAACAATTTCTGACAAAACAAGATTTATTTATATATATATAACATATAATAGAAAACACTTTTATTTCTTTATTGAAGGTGGTACTGATTATAACATACAATTGATTCCTATTTCCAAACAACATATATTAAAACATTTTAAAAAAGGAATTCATGAAACTAAACAAAAAACTTCACTTACAAAAAATCTCCTTCACTCCAAATATAGTTATGTGCCGACTAATGCTTGTTAAAGTTATACTGAATATATAATATCCTGAAATATATACTGAGTGTGTTCACAATGACAAATTGCTGAATTTGATGGATCAAATTTAGGCTTCAAGATTGCTCATATTACTGTTTCCCGTACTTTTTTTCATCAGAAATTACAATAAACTTTTCTTTACACATTTGAGGCCACTGCTGAAAGGATCAAACAGGTTCCTGGCCTCCTACCTACCCAGTGAGGCTCAGTAAACATATTCTCTATTATTGAATAAAATTCAGGGTCTAGAAGACTAGAACAAGAGATTTAGGGTAGCCACCTACCAGCACACTCCTGAGAAACACCAAACTCTGGCTTCAACAAGACCAACTCATGAAAGAGCAAATCATTAAAAGAGTTGCGATGGATAGATTTCTCTGCACTTTGTCAGGAAAGTTTAGAGAAGTGGTTTGCTTCAAAAGGCAGTCAAAAGGTTCCCTCTTACACTCAGAGGCCACTGAATCTGTGGAACTGACACTCACTATGGTGCAAGAGCAGGGAAGGGGATTTTCATCCCAGCTGTGATTACAAACCACAGAAAGAAACTGACACGGCAAAGAGAACACAGTAAAAGTTTTGCAATGAATCCATGCCCTCTGAGACCTACTTCCAGATCACTGGTCACACTAAGACCAGGCTTAGTGGCTGTGCTGCCCACCAGATGGCACATATGAACACCCACATGTACATGTCAGCTTAATGGGGAAAACCGCTCAAACGTTCGCAAATCTTCATGGATTTAAAAGCACAGCAACCTTACAGGGATTCCACAGGTGTTTAAAAAGTCTTTAAAAATCTGACCTATCGTCACTATAGTCCATCTACAAAGTAGAACTGCTGCGCTTTTGTTTTGCCCTCGGGCTTGCAGAAGGCTTGTACAACCAGATCGTCCATTGGTGGGGTCTCCTGCTTATCTGTTTTTTAGACTACCTTAATTACCATGAACCACCTTCACATGCTTCATTTCCTATTTGCAGGCCGGGATTTTGTTTAAAGTGCTGTATAAATAAAACTGAATTTAATTGAATTAAAATGGCTAAAATGTTCCAATGTTTGGAATTTTAGGGCCTAAAATTTCTTAAGGATTATTTTGATAAATAATTTTATGAATTTGCTTTTTTGTTTTGTTACAGGATGATCAATTTCCCCAAAACTTACCATCCTGTAACAAAACTACATGACAACCAACATGGAACCAGTAAACACTAATTCATACTGTGCGGTCTGGTAAGAATTTATCTACGCACACACAGCTAGTGTTTTGTGATGTGTGGACTAATGTGGCATCTCACCACAAAAAATAGCTACTTCTAGAGGTAAAAAGTTAAAAATGTTTCTGTTAACATTACTTATGTAACCAATATGGATAAGTGCAAGGACAATAAGATCTGAACACAATTCTTTTTCTTTGTTCGTTTTGGCAGTATGGATGTTGTCACAAATGGAGGTGAGTCTGGAAACCAGTGCGGTTAACAAGGAGTCTTTATTTGCAAAAAGGCGCTCGGTGAATGCTGCCTTCGCTGGAGCTAGGCTCAGCTCAGTCCATGCAAAGCTCGATACCATATCCTATAATGCTAATGCCAACCTGGTGCTGCACGTTTAATACGTGTCCTACTACTATGTGCTTCCTAAGCAGCACCTACCTGGTGCTGATCGCTCGATACTGACCCTACACTCGACGCCTTCCGATGGCATACAACGAGTATCCTCCGTACCTACCCGTGTTCTGGCCCTGCCTATATTCCCAGGTGATCAGGGGGCTAACTAGCTGCACCTGGAAATAGTTGGGACAGTCAATGTTCGGGGAACGGAGGCCACGCCGACCGCTGAGTGGCGCCAATCCCCCCTCAACCGGAGGTCTTACCTGTTCCCTTACAGATGTGAAGTAATTGTTATATTACATTATAATGCACTTAAAAACATCATAGAAAGTCTTAGAAACCTTCAGAAACCCTGCCTTAGCTCAAACAGCCAAATCAGAGCCCTAGCTCACTCCAAATATTCTATATACTAGGAGAAGCAGGACCCCACAACTTGTATCTGGCAGGAGGATGGAAAAAATGAGTAGCCCTTCACAATCTGAATCATACTGGAGGTCCCATTGCTTTTCCCTGAGAGGAAGAGCTACCCAGGATTCACTTCCCAGCCTAAGACAAAACCTTCACCTATATGACAGGGGTTTTCAGTAGAGGAGGGCAATAAAAGTGCAGTAATCGATCCCAAAAGTTCTCACTCATCATCCTCATCCCTTCTCCACATCCCATCTCCCAAGAGATCTATTGGGAGGATAACTTCACTCAGCAACAGAAGGAGGATGTCCAGCTCAAAAACACCTGAAGAAACATGCTAGTGGACATTAGGCCCCCATGATACATTAGAAAAACCATGGAAACTTGGAAACATGGAATTTTGTGAACTGCTCTCTGTTGTTACATATTAATGCCTGCAAGTTTCCTTTCCTTTCTATCTCTTACTCACTTTTTCCTTCTAATTGCCTCTTTTTCACATAGGTTGGCTGATGTGTCAATCTTGGTTTTGGTGTATCAGTCACAAATACCTCTCCATTGTAATCCAATCGATTAACAAACAACGTTCCTGACCAAAAAGTTTCAGGCCATCATTTAACTCTGTGCTGCTTGCTTTTGTGTTTGAACACTGCCATTATTTGTTGTAGTACCTCTGTTAGCTTTGTAGTATCCTTGTTAAAGTTGCTGTTAGGCATGGGAATCTCAATCTTCACCAGTCTTTGATTACATCCAGGACATGCAGCTGTTCAGTGAGAAAGTGGAGCATATGAAGGAGGTCCAAAGAGAGTTGCAGAGTCTGCAACCAACCCACCCACCCTCAGAAATTCCAGCCAGGGGACTGTATCATGATCCTTACTCCTCTCATCACTTGTTAGTTCCTCACCACCTGGCAAATCCAGACACCATCAAGGAAAAACTGGTGCTTGTAAACCACAGACTACATCAACTGTGTAAGGGACAGTCAGAGCCATTATGCTACATCAATCTAAGAGAAATTGACCCTAAATCATTTTGTCAGCCTATACTGACCATAAAGGTTAAGTGTGATCTTTTCTTTTTCTTTGCTACAACGATCTCAGCCCGTGGGCTGCAAATTGAGACCATGGTCAGGTTTTTTTTACATAGCCCTTAAAAACGTTTGCCAGTTTTATCTTTCTTTCAGTGCATTCCAAAATGACACTGGTGGGGTACCTACAGTATTGCACGCCACCAACCAAGCATCAGTATTTTTGATGCATTGAGTGTGAGAATGCACTGGCTATCAAGAAGAAGCTAATCAAGATATTGAACATGAAACAACCAGATAGCATCTGGTCCAGCTTCATCATTTTGGTTCCAAAACCAGATGGCAGCTGATGTCTTTGCGATGACTTCAGAAAGCTAAACAAAGTCTCAGCTTTCAGCACATATTCCTGCCCAAAATCGGCAACCTATTTGACAGACTTTGAAAAGCCTGCTCATTTTGACCTTGGGTCTCACAAAAGGCTACTGGCAGGGCTCCTTCATGTCAGATGCCTAGCAAAAAACTAGTTTTTCCACCCAGAGTGACCACTGACATTAAAAGGTTCTACTGTTCAGCCTTGATGGAGATCTGGGTGGTCTACCAGCCACTGTCCAGAATGCTGAAGAATCAAACTTGTCAAAGCTGATCAAAGCTGAGCTGCAGCAAAACTATTTATTGCCATTTCTCCCAGCTCTTGACTCCTGACTCACAGTCTGGGCTTGATGGGAACCCTAATCTTAATTGCCATTTTACCTTATTGCCTTAAAAATTCCACATTGTAAATAAACTGTCCAGTTGGGAAATAGACCTTGGTCTTTTTGTTGTTGTGTTCTGCCCAAAAAAAAAACTGGTCCTGCTCCCAGTACATTTGGGTTAAGGTAGTGAAAAGTTAGCCCTTATTTATTTAATCATATCTCCATAGAGTTATGGTGATGTTAAATTTCTTCTGTATGTGTATAAATGTTGGCAAGTGCCATATTGTTTGGTATTGGTAAATGATATGTAAGCACATGTAGGTCAAGAGCTGCATTCTGGTGCATATTGCAGCTGATTAATGTATTATACCTAAGGGCCATTATGCGCCTGTGGGCAGTATTGTTTAATACCTAAAGAGAGTTATAGGCCTTCAAATTATTATATGCTTGCTGTGTTTCACTGTTTTGAGTGGTCAGTTGGAAGAGTTGGTCAATGGAAGATTGCACATAAACATGGGCTAACTTTCATTCAGTCAAAAGTAAGCTACAGGCTACTGGGGTAACTTTACTACTGTGCCAACTCATATCATTATTTATACGGTGCCAACCAACTTTGTGTGAAAGCTACCTAAATTTTTGGACTTTGGTCTCTGAGAGACTCATCCCCGTCACATCCAGAATCTATGGCGGTAAAAGCTGAGGTGCATTATTCAAAAAGCAGCCTGGGCTAAAACACTTCTTATAAACTCGGATGAGTGTGGCTAGATTGCTGTAGACTGAATATGTGGATGCATATCAATTTGTTGATTTTTGTCACAAAACCAGTAAATTCAAAACAAGATGTTTCTGCAGATTTTCATATACTGTATTAACCAAGTTCAAGTTCAAGTTCGGTTTATTGATCATATGTAAGTCAACAGTACAATGAAATGTGTTGGACAAGAAGAACCAGTAAACTCAGCAAAATAACATGATAAATAAGAAAGAATATAAAATAAAAGTAAAAATAAGATAAAAAATATATATATATATAAGAAGAATATTTACAGATATATAAAGAAACTGTGTGAAGGGCACATTGTGTAAAGTGCGATGTGCAGGAGTGAAAAAGTGACCATACGGACAATAGGAAAAGAAAAGTACATTTACAAAGGTTAACATACTACAATATATATTTTTTGCACAGTTTGGGGCCTTTAATGTCCTTGAATCCCCTCACAGGAATGTAGCATATGCTGAGGACGGTTTCCCACACGTAAGTAAAAATGCTTTTTGTGTATTTGCATGTATGTGCATTGTACTGAGTGTACTCATGTGTGCCTCTGTGTGTGTGTGTGTGTGTGTGTGTGTGTGTGTGTGTATGTGTGTGTGTGTGTGTGTGTGCGTGCGTGAAACATGGATGTTTATGTTGAGTGGCAGGCTGATGTATTTATTTCTTTCACTCTCTCTCTCTCTCTCTTCCTCTCTCAGGGCGATGTGTAAAGTGAGTGTTTGCCTGCGGCGAATCCCCCTGGCAAAAACTGTGTGGTGCCATCTTCCTCTGCCAGTCCATTAGGGATGCAAGGTGTGTCAATCAGCTCCCCCTCCCCCCACGCATGCCGCTTTACGGGGCGGGAAGACAGTGGAGGCAGAAGGAGCATGTGCACAAACATGTGGCAAAGTCGGCTGCATGCACCTCGCAGTTTCCAACTAGGATGAGAAGGCGACAAGTGTGCTGACACACACACACACACGCTCACACACACACACATACATACATACACACACACACACACACACACACACACACCTCATTATTAACTTGGAAGGGTATCGAGAGCATTTGTCCACATTTCCAAGATGTTTTTTTTTTCTTTCCTCTCACTCACTCTGTCTCTCTTTCTCTCTCTCTCAGACACACACACACACACTCACTCACACAGCCCGCCGTGGATAAAATTGAGTCAGTTTTCTGCAATCTTTCTCCCCCATCCTCGCTGACACTGGTGATAAGCTGGTGGAGTTAGTGTCTACTGCAGCTCTGCAGCCATGTCTAGGACTAATCTGAAATAAAGGCCTGGGGAAGGTGAAAGAAACTCTGAACTCTGAACTGAATCCCACAGTTATGGTTTTCAGTAGAAGATGGCATATTGCATGCATATGCATTATGATTTAAAATTGATGATGAGTTATTCATGTTTTGACGAAAGTCAAAACATCCTTTATAGGTTTGGTCATGATTTTATTCTTTCTGCACATCAAAAGAAATGATAAACGGTCAGAAACATACACACTCATGTATGTTGAGTGTCTCAGCTGAATGAAATTCATGTATAATTTATTATGTAATTAAGTACATAATATGTATTTACATTTGAACAGGGTTATATTATTATTATTAATATTAATAATAATAATAATAAAAGTAATATGTCAGCATGGTGGTGCAGTGATTAGCGCTGTTGCCTTCGATCCCCAGGTCGACCACAGGTGCCTTTGCAGGGTTTGCAAGCACTCCCTGTGTTTGTGTGTGTTTCCTCCAGGTGCTCCGGTTTCCTCGCACTGTCAAAAGACTTGTGAAGGACTGATTGGATACTCTAAATTGCCCATAGGTAAGTGTGTGTGTGTGTAAATGGTTGTCTCTCTCTGTGTTATCCTGTGATAGGTTGGCTTCTGCATTGTGCCCATAGTCACCTGGGATTGGGAAGCTCCAGCTTCCCCACAACCTAAAATGGATAAACATTTGAATGATAGATCTCTCAACTTCCAGAGATCTACCCTAGGATGGAGGTTTGAGAGGTCTAGGTCTGTTCGGAAGACTTGTCCACAAAAATGCACAATTATGACCTGTATGTTACAGCATGTTACAATTCTAAAGGTGTAAGCTAATTTGGCTTTTTTTTTTTTACAGTTACTGGATCGTTGTGTTAGTTATTTTGCTCATGCACCAGTGTTCCATGCTAAAAATCAAGAATTCACTTGTGTGGCTACAGAGCTGCTGCTTCAGTGCAGCAGTTTCACAACAGCAGTTTCAGGCCTGTAGCAATATAGACAGCAACTTTAACCCTAACTGTAAACGATTTAAAAGTGTGTGACACTAACACTTTAATTTCAATCTCACAAATTTTTTGTTCATATATCTCAGACTGGTACAAGTACCACTGAGGTCCCAGTCCCCAAGCACTGCTCCCAGGGCATTACCTCCGTCAGCTGCCCACTGCTCCTCCACGGATGGACTAAAGCCATACTTCATTGTTGTGCACTGTGTGCTATGCTGTGGTGTGTTCACAGTGACAAACAATCACTCGCTTTCACTAATGGCAGTTCAATATTACAACTGATAAGCCATCATCTTTACACTTTTATATTTTGTTTTACATTACAACATTTCATTGTTTTACAAGTTGATCAATGAATAAATCACACACAACATGACAAACACAGCAATAGCAACACAACTGAGAAATACATATTTGTTGGTTGTGAAATTATTGCGCACACTTGACAGGGCAGTGGTGGCCTAGTGGTTAGGACACTGCCTTTGAGACCTGAAGGTCTCAGGTT
>JBBPDA010096140.1:0-11602 GCA_037974385.1 Arnoldichthys spilopterus
GACAGACAGACAGACAGACAGACAGACAGATAGATAGATAGATAGATAGATAGATAGATAGATAGATAGATAGATAGGGAAGTTTTTAGCACGAGTAGCCATAATATACAAACAACAATGTAAACACACAACATACAAATAACTGTACAAATATTATACTGTACAAACTACATAAATACAGTTTACAAATAGCATTACAAAGATGCAGTTTGTGGAAAGCATATATACAAATCCACAATAGGAATTGTGCAAAAAAAATATTAATACTAAAAAGACAGGTGGCGCAAAATATCATCCAGGAGTGACAGGAGCCAAGGTGTTCTTGCATAAAATGTAATGCAAACGTAATATGTAAGTTATGAGCTTATGAGGCAGGGGACAATATGTACACAGGAGTGCAGAGAGGTATCATCAGGCCAAAGCGGCATGCTGCAAAACAAGCTCCTCTGTTTGATCATGGTAAAGTGTAGTGGGTGGTGTTCATTGTCCATGATAGATAGCAGCTTGCATAGTGATGTTTTCTCTGCCACGGTCACCAGAGAGTTCATTTCCATGCCAGTCACAGATCCTGCTCGCCTGTTCAGTTTGTTAGTGCAATCAGCATATCTCTTCTTTAGACTACTGCCCCATCACACCACTGCACAGAAGAGAGTGTTGGCAACCACTGAATGACAGAACATCTACATGAGTTTTTTGCATATGTAAAAGGAGCCCAAACTCCTCAGAATAAAGTGTTAGCTTTGCCCCTCACTATACAGAGCCCTTGTGTTCTCTGACCAGTCCAGCATGCTATCCAACTGCACACCCAGGTATTTTTAGCAGTGTCTCAGCATTTTTCTTCATCACTGGGTATAAATGCACACGTGAAAGATGATTTTATATACAGTATGAAAAGAGATGGTATTATTATTATTATTATTTTAACTTTTGTGGATTTACTGCCAGATGAATTAGCCAGCTTGCTAAAGGCATTGTTTGTCACATGCACCAGTCACATGACATCTAGACAGTTAAGGAAACGACTCACGTAAGTTTTATAAAAAGGAAATAGGTACCAACTGGCAACTCAGACATTGAGTCCCATACTGATCGTCTCAGCGTTTACTCTCCTTCCACTTCTTCAGACCGTGAGTACTCTGGTTCTATTGGGCCATCCTTATCCTTCTCTGAATACACGTGTGAGTTACCTGCTCGTTCACTCACTAGCCACGACTGGGCTTTTCCCTCACGATACATGTCCTCCCCCCCAGTTCATTTTTGTCACCAGCCGTCACAGAATGTCTGAGTCCCCAGTAAGACCAGCGGAATTCACCACTTTAGTGGACACTGTAAACCGGCAGGCAGTTGAGATTGTGAATCTGCAGCAGTAGCTCACAAAACAATGCATGCAGATCAAGAACCTACAGAGATCACTTCTCGATCTGTCCGCCTTGCAGCCGATGTCCCAAGATCAAGTTCCATGTTCCCCCAACCCTCCCATGCCAGAAATATCACTTCCTGAAAAATGGAATGGCACGGATGGGAAATGCAACGTGTTACTTGCTAACCTTAATCTCATTTTCGAGTTTCAGCACACTCGCTACCCCTCCGATTGGAGCCGCATCACACTGTTGAATTCACTTCTTACCGGGGAGGCAGCGGAGTGGGCCACAGTGGTCCTCCTCTTCAATTGCAATGCTGCATATTCATATCTGGAATTTTCGTGTTAGCTTCAGATCGCCTTTCAACATCCAGAGATCAAGGTAGAGATCGAGTCCCAGCTCTATCACCTTCGACTGGAAGACGAAGCGGCCAGCAAATACATCGCGGAGTTCTGCACGCTGGCCGTGCAGACCATGTGGAGCAATGCTAAGGACCTCCGCAACGAGCTGGCCGCACGTGAGGTGCCTGAGACTCTAGAGGGCATGATTGAGTTTGCACTAAGAATAGATCTGTGCATATGCCCCAGAGTCAAAGGCAGCCTCCCCCGATCACCATTGTGCTGTCTGCCCTCTCCATCCGGGAAACGGTGGGACCCGGTGAATTGGGGGAGGCCCTCACCCGGTGTGCTTATGCTTGCATCCTACACTCCCAATGTTTCTCTGCCCATACTTCAGAAACACGTCCTTCTGAACCACCAACAGGTCGCTGCTACCACCCTTGTTGACTCAGGGGCGGATGGCAATTGTGTTGATCGTGCTTATGCTGTTCAATTGGGGGTGGAACTGGAGATGTTATCCTGGCCTCTAAATTTTGCAGCCATAGATGGCTCGACCCTAGACCTCAGCCCCATAACCCATCAGACGAAACCAATCACTGTCAGTATTGGGGAGCACACCAAAGAGCTTCCCCTCCTGGTCACCTACATCACTTCTAATCTGGTTATTCTAGGTCACCCCTGGCTCCTAAAACATTAACCCCATCATCTCCTGGAGTCTAAATAAAATACTTCAGTGGGGTCCAGTCTGTCAGGAGCTCTGTCTCCAGGTCAAGACCGGGGCATGCTCTAGAGAGTCTAAGGCCCCTGAAGTTGACCTGGATGCCATCCCCATTCCTTATCGCAACCTGGTGAGAGTCATCAGCAAGCAGTGGGCCATTCAACTCCCTCCTCAATGCCCTTACAACCTGGTCATTGATCTCCAGCCAGGCACTGTACTTCTCCATGGCCAACTTTTTTCTCTCTCACCTAGTGAGCAGAAGGCCATGGAGGAGTGCATCGCAAAGGGGCTCCACCAGGGGACCCTTTGTCCATCCAAATCTCCCTCTGGGGCAGGGCTCTTCTTTGTCAAAAAGAAGGACGGGGGGCTCCGTCCTTGCATTGACTATCGGGGCCTCAACAAGATTACAATCAAGAATCATTACCCCCTTCCACTCATTAACACCACCCTGGCATCTTTCTGGCGCCCAGTATCTCACCAGGTTGGACCTCCGGAATGCCTGTATACAACCTGGTATGCATCCATGAAGGTGACGAGTGGAAGACAGCATTCATAATCACCACCAGTCACTATGAGACCTCAGATTATGCAATGGTCTGTTGGCCTTTCAACAATTTATCAACAATGTTCTCCGTGACATGCTGGGTAGGTGGTGCTTCGCATATCTAGACGACATCCTCATTTTCTCACACACCATCAAAGAACACACCCAGCATGTCAGGGCTGTTCTAAAAAGGCTGCTGGCTCACCAGTTGCACTGTAAGTTAAAGAAATGCTCTTTCCACCAGAGCACCACCATGTTCCTGGGGTTTGTTATATCACCTCAGGGTGTGGCCATGGATCCCCAGAAGCTGGAGGCTGTGCATTCTTGGCCCCTACCCAGAACACTCAAACAGCTGCAATGTTTTCTTTGGTTCATCCGGGATCCCTCTCTCATCCAGGACTACCATCATCAGGTGTCCTCCTGTCCTGGACCATCGGGGGACAGTCATGGAGGGGGGGGGGGGGTACTGTTACATGCACCAGTCATGTGGCATCTAAATGGTTAACCCTTTTCTGCATGGGGGTGGATCCAGTCATTTCTGCCTAGTTGTGTATAGTTGTCTTTAAAGCTTAATATCTTTAGATCAGAAGGGCATGGAAACATAATTCAAATTGAAAATGGATCAAGACAAACCCACCATAAAGAAGAATTTGCAAGGTCATTTTGGGGCACTGAATTTGGGCAGAGGATGGGGTGGGGTGGGGTGAACAGTTGTTTATGTGAAAAGCACAGTAAAACTTCTGTTTATCTTAAAGCAAATCACCAGTAACAGAGAAAGAGTATAAATTAATATAATGTACCAATGTTAGTATCAGAAAAACCCAGCAGATGAGGTGTATAAGCATAAACTTACTGAGCTAATCGAGCAGCGCGTCTTCACAATGGACAAATGCGTTTAGTCCAATTCCACAGAAGGATGATGTCTATAATGATTTTACAATTCCACTTGTGACGTGCCTGCAATAGTGCCACCTTTTGCAACATTTCAACAGTTATGAATTGAAATATTAATACAGTTACAATGGGTATGTTCAACATAGCATTTTAAAGATCTCAATGTACTATTCCCATTCATGGAATGTCCTGTAAAATGCAATAAAAAGGTGAATCTGTGATTTTTTTTGTTCTTTTTAACCTTTCATAAACTGACAAATGTACAAAGAAAATATTGTTTTCCATTGTTTCTACTGTTTTTAATAAACAACTTAAATTTATTTTCTAAATAGAAATACATTTAGAATTTGAGGCCTGCAACACCCTCAAAAAATGAACAGTCAAGATTACACTGTTATGTCACATTTCCTTTAAATAACATTTTCTTCTTGTTCGGGAACTAGGGATACAAATTGGTGCAGTTTTGCAAGTGGAAGTTTTGTCCATTCTTGCTTGATACAAGTCACTTTTTTCTGATTTACTTCTTTGTCATACACTGTGTAAAAACAGATCTGGACAATAGAAACAGATCTAGATTACTGGCAGTCCAGTCAACCAAAGGCATCTACAAAGCCAAGCTGCTTTTGTGTGTGCACAGTGCAGCCTGGAATTGTTTTGATGAAATATCCTTGGACTTCCTAGGAAAAGACATATCTTTACAGCAGCATATGTTTCTGTAAAATCTTAATACATGCCTCCATGTCAGTGGTACTTTCACACATATACAAACCATGCATAGACACTGATTTTGGCTTGTGCATGTTTCATTGGTAACAGTCTGGATGGTTAATTTTGTCTTTGGAACTCAACATTTTCTTCATGATGTTTTCTTATGCAGAGCCTTCTGAGGGCACAATGGTCATGCACATTCCGGAGTGGTTTCTGTCCTTGCTGTACCCAGACTAAAATTTCTCAAGGTTTCCTAAATCTTTTTGTAATATTATATAGTGTAGATGCTGAAAGACCTAAATTCTATGCAATCTTGTATTAAGAATTTATTTTTTTAATAGCCTGACAGTCCTCTTATGAAATTTGGCCCATGATCTACCTTTGCTTGCTCTAAAAGTGTAAAGCACAAGGCACACCTAACATTTATCGGCATGTCTAAATCCACTGGGCTAGTGGAAAAAACAGACTTTGCACCAAATACGTGTATGTGTTGCAGGTATTAAGGTTTTTTTTAAATCTATACAAAGTACAATCAAATTGTTCAGTCAAAAATTCACTGGCCACAAGAGGAGCAAAGATGATCCAGTTAACGTTATACTTGTGAATAGATGATCTTAAAAATCTCTCCATTTTCAACAAATAAAACAAATATCTCTTCTTCATATCTCACAGGCTTTCCTACCAACATACTTTTTACAGAATTATTTATCACAACCATATTTGTCTCTCTCTGTGTTACTAATGGTATTGGCTGGATTTTTTAATGAGCTCTCAGTAGAGATTGGCCTGCTTCTTTGCTTTTATCTACTCATGACTTTCTCCCACTAAACAGCCACCTCTTCCAGAAAATGCAGCATCACACTGTTTACTTTTACTATCCCTGTCGATCCTACTTCCATCAACATCTAATAAATTCATCATCTTTCATATTCATTAGTTTAGGCCAATGTATTTCAAAATGTATGGAAGAACTATGCCCCTTTTTGATTGAAATTTTTGCCATCATACATTCATTTATTGAATGTATTGAAGCTTTTGATTAAATCTCTCTCACAGTTCAATGATTTTTAAACCTGTACACTGAATGTTTTTGGATTTTTTGTTTAGGTCTTTCAACAGTCAGTATTAAGTCACTAGTATATCAGTACCAGGACATATGTTCATATGTTTAATATTGGTTGAGTAGATCAGATGTAATGTTGTGTGAAATTTTTGCAGCACCCGAATCTAGTCTGTTTTTTTGTCACTTGTGGGAACCAATAAATCAGAACAGTAAAGCAGCAATATGTGGAGTTAGGAAGGAAAGAGTGTAACAAATGGTCCGAATCAAGAACTCTAATACCTTCCCCAGCAAAAACATGACAAAGCAAGTTTGAGGAACTATTGGATTTGCTTTAAGTCAGAGGTTTTTAAAGATTCAATTACAATTACACACCCATTAAAACTGTAACATTTTTAAATAGCCAAACAGGAAAATGTTGCCAACACATGCTGGTTTTGCAAGTATATGTTGGACTTCTGGCATCACTAGTAATGCTGTTACAATCTCATTATTTTGGCTAGAAACACATTAAGTACATCCTGATCAGCCATCACAGTAGTGTGCCCAGTATATCCAATATTAAAACGTATTAGACCAGTCATGACTGGAGGAGACTTGGATGCAGATGCAGGTACAATAAGATTCTTTTATTGTTGGAACCGTGCAACTGATACAAGGGGGAATTCTGATATCGAAGTCAACAGTCCAAAGGTTAAAATGGGAGCAAACAGGCTACTGCAGATGCCAAGGCTAAGAATATAAACTAGGGCTAATTCTAAGGTCAATGCACGGAAAGGCTAAGGCTATGAAACGGCTCACAATATGGACATGTGAACATGGCGTAAGCTTCGCATTCTCCTGTGTTCACAGCATGGTTATATAGCCCTGGTGATTAGCTCCCTGACAGCCACCACCTGGGGAAGGCTGGTCCGTAGAGCTAAAACTCAGGTGATGATTACCGGCATTGACCGCCAGTTGGAGGCAGTTCCCCTTCTTCTTCAGAAGGGGCCCTGTCCCTCACATAATGGATACTTACCAATCTGGACCACCTTGAACTTTATGGTTCCATTACAAGAGAGCAAGCCAACCTAGCCATTTCCCAGTCAATACAAAATGTGGTAGATGTTCTTAAATGTTACTTTGCTTTTACTGGTCATAAGAGTATCATTTTTAATTGCTAGTTTGAACATCAGATTTTAGGAGATGTACAGTACATTTAATTTTCCCCATAATACAAAGTCATGTGAAAAAAGTACACCCTGTCACGGTTTGTGGTTGTTTTAGGCAGCAAGCACAGACGGACTTTGAGTTTGACGTAGGTTTATTCTCACACACAAATAGGAAGACACGGCAGGGAAGAATGAACTCAAGGCAAGGAAACATGACACAAGGCAGGGCATGACAAACATGAGACACACGGTACATATAATAGATGAACGACAGGGCAGGAAGGAATACACAAGGTTTTTAAAGAAACATATGATAATCCACAGCTGAAGGAGGTAACTGGAGACAGCTGTGGGGCGGGACCAAGACACGGGCAAACAGGAAAACATGGCTAGGCACGAGACAGGGGAGCATGTGATAACAAGGTGCCCATGGCTCGACATGACATGACACAGGGACTGTCACACACCCCATGCAATTTTTCATTTTTCATTTCACCATATTTGAACAACCAAACATTTTACCCTCTTAGGTACAGCGCCTATAGATACAAGCTTCAAGGAAAAGTTTTCCTTTTTTTGTCATTTATTCAACAAAAATATAAACAGATGAGATGGTTGTATAAGCCTTGTAGTAGAAATATCTACTTGTAGGCATTTTGCATTCTTTTCCACAAATCTCTGACGTCACCTTGCTGAATGTTTTGAACACTTTTCCATGCAAAAATCCTAAAGCTGAGTTCAAGATGTTTCAGAGTTTTCTTGGGTGTGCTGCTCTTTTCAAATCATACACATTTCAGTGAGATTCCCCAAACCCTTCTTTTCTATTAGCCATTCTTTGGTGGATTGCTAATGTTCTTATTATGTCCTGTTTAAAGTCCACCTCCAGTTCAGCTTCAAAGTTTGGACAGATAACATCACATTATCTTTGGGCACTCTTTGACATAATGCAGAATTTACAGCTAAATCAAAGACTGCAAGCTGCCCAGTCCCAGAGGCAGCAAAGGACTCCAAATCATAACATTTCCACTACCATGCTTCACAATTAGCATTGGGTTCTTTTCCTTGAAAGCTGTCTTTAGCCTGCAACACACATCTGTACTGTTTCTGTGGCCAAGCAACTCTATCCATTCCAACTTTATTATTCCAAAAGGCCTAGTCTTTGTCTATATGCTCTTGGCAAACAGTAGTCTTGCTCAAATGCTCTTTTTCCTGAAATACCTCTAATGCAAGTCAAATTTGTCCAATATCTTTCTGATTGTAGACATGTGCAATTTACACCGATAGCTGTAGTTTTATGGGCTTGAAGGTCTGATAAATTTAAGGGGGTATTTTCTTTTTTCATGTGACGGAACTGTTTAATTCAAAATAAAAATCATTTGATCAGCATACAAGCCTACAATTACATCCTTTTCAAAGTGCCCAAATAACTTAGAGATAAATACTAAGTGTTCTAATTACCACATGGCTGAACAGACATTTGCAATCACATATGCATCATTTAGCAGGATAAAGCATAAGGCTTTGTTCCTTTCCCCAGCACAACAAAAAACTATCCATACATCCTTAGCAAACCTGATAGGCTAAATATGTTAAATGAGTAAATATGTATTGTGATATTATGTACTTTGAGAATCTTTGAGAAACAACTAATATACAAAAATGAATTACTTTCTGTAATCAAATGAATGCTATACCAGTAATAAGCACATAACAGTAAATATACATATTTTCAATATTATTTTATAAACACTATAACTCTACTAAATTGTAGTGCATTGTATTATAATACTATTAGTACAGGTTAATCCTTAATCTACTGTCTTAATTCACACTTTGAGTATGATCTTGTTTACAATGTGAGGCAACTCAAAACTAATTCCAGCGCAAACCTTAAAGAACTGCCAGCAGATACAGCTCACTGATCTGAGGGCAGGCTGTGGAAGATGATGTCACTAGAATGGAAACTCACCTGCATTTACACACAAAACACATTTTTGTGATGGGCATCTACCACACATTACCAAACCACAGTGCAACCATGAAACCATTTCCCCCAACATTGGGTTGTTTTACTGACCCTCGTCATGTCAGTTCCTCTTTGAGTATGGACCCAGGCCTCTGTCTCCAGGGAGATGCGACTGTGTGGATCAATACTTGTCATCCAGCCAATCACCAAGGAAACAGATACAGCTGGGGGCAGCTTGGAAGTATAGCCCCTTATGATTGGTGGATCTTGTTTATCAGTGAGGACTAAAGAAGCTTTCTGTTTCACTCCTTGGTCACGTGGTGGCAGGTTGCCGATTGGACTTGACAAGAGTTTTGCCAATTAGAGTTCTCTGAGAGATGTCTTTAGTATAGGACACTAGGGGATATAAGTTACACTGGGATCTCCAGGAAGGCCCCTCACATATTGATGGACCTTAAAATTACTTTAAAAGAAAATGAACAAAAATATGCATGAAGTTGGCCCACTTGCTGCTATAACCCACTCCACCCTTTCAGAAATCTTTGGCTTTATTCAGTATCCAGAATCACAAATGAAAAGAGGTATTTTAACATAACTCTGTATATAATATTAAGATTAAATAGATTAAAGTGAACTTTAGAAAAAGAAAGTTAACATAAAAGATCTTGTTATAGTATATCATCTTTTGAAGTTCCACCCACTAAACATTAGACATTTTATGGACGTGCAGATTATGTCTATATTGTGTCCGTCGGTCCAAGACAAATTCAGGACGTGCAAACTATGTCCGCTATTTGGACGTCTAACTACGACCTCACTTGGACGTCAATATGCAGTTAAACATTTGAACCTCGGATATTTGGACGTCACCTCAGCGTACTCGTCTGGCATTAAGTGGAAGGTACGTTCGGCCACAACGTTTAATTGTATGTTAATTTATGTAAGTGTTAGCTGTTTTAGCTTTGAGGTCTTAAACCTCTCGAATCTGCTGTGGCTATTTGCATTGCCTCTCTTCCCATCAGCTAACGTTAACTAAACGTTGGCCATAGTTAAAATGGAATTGGAATTACTGAAAACGACCATCGTGCCTAAAAATTATTGTTCAGCCACCAAGTCACTGCACTAACCAGGACTAGGCTAAAAGTCAACTTAAGCTAAATCAAACATAGTTCATTAACTGTCTCTGGCTAAATTTGCTAAGCTAGCAGCATTCAAGCACTCTGATTGGCTGAGCCAGCACATCATCATAACCCTACCAGTAAACGCCACTCTAATTGCAACTAAAGGCAACTAGGCAAGGATTTGGAATTTTTTTAAGGCACCTAATCCACTTTTCCCTATCCCAAAGATGTGGAGGACACACAGCCGTCTCTCAGAACTGAACCTTTTAACCTTTTTTGGTTGTTGTTTTTGTATTCAGTATTTGTGTGGATGGAAATAATAAAAATTAAAATGGAAAGAAATGAGTGGGGATTGAAATAATTTTTTGTGTGTTATTTGTAAAGCATGTTGTGTATAACTGTGTATAACTGTAGTTCCAGAAGTTGGAGTGTCTGTTAATCATACCAGTTCATTTTCCTGTAGCTTCGTTTGGCTCTGCAGCAGATTTGAACTGAAAATGCTTTACACCTTTGTATCCATCTCCAGTTATCTGCTGCTGAGACAATCAAATAAAGCTGTAGGAATATGTACTGGAACAGTATGCCACCTTCTGAAATGGCAGTTATGCACAGAGCCTAGAAACAGCAGACCGGTAAAAAAACGATGTCTAAAATGAGTCTAAATTGAACGTAGGAAAGACATTCACAGCGACTTCATTTGGACTAGAATTAGCCCTTATCCAGAGGTCCTGGGAATGTCAATAATGGAGGTTTGGAAGACGTAAAAAAAATACGTCATCTGGCGTCACAGTCTGCACTTTCAGAGGAACAAAATTAGATGTGCAAAAATGACCTAGAAAAGACATTGAATCAACATCTCTCTGCTCAATGGGCATTATTTATTATTACTTGGCTATTTGTATGCTTGTAAACAATTGTTTTTAACAGTGTAGAGATGATTAAAACATTTTTATGTAATGTTGATTATTACAAAATAGCAGTAGATCTTTAATAAATGTACTCTTTGGGTACTAAACAATAATATATATTGCATGTATACTGCCAGAAAAAGGGAACTGCACAACAAAATACAAAAAAGTAAATGTACCCTCAAAACTAAATTAAGAAAATGTTCCCCCTGCACTGTGTATTCATAACCCCACACTTTTAAAAAAAATTAAAAATTAAATTAAATGCCTGGAGTCAAGACAAAATGTGTAGACTGATGTGACTTTGATACTACTAATTACGCTTGACAGACAAATAAATGCTGGATGCTGGAAATAAGGGAACAGCCCTTTCCAGGTTTAGGTTTTATCTGACTAATCAATATTAGTTGTAAATGATGACATCTCTACATGCATCAAGGTAAATTTTGGTGTACCACAAGGCTCAATTTTACGCCCCCTGCTTTTCTTTTTGTGTATGCTACCTTTTGGTAATATTATCCGAAAACATGGAATGGAATACTTCCATTGGGTTCTTCCATTCCTTTCCATTCCATTCCAACTTCCATTGCTATGCTGACGACACAGTTATATGTTTCCACACAGCCCGGTGAGAAACACCAACTTAATGTAATTGAAGAATGTGTAAATGACAATAAACAATGGATGCTTCTAAACTTCCTACTACTAAACTCTGATAAAACAGAAGTACTCATAATAGGGCCACCTGCAGCCCGAAGTAAACTGTCCAATCTCACAGTAACTCTGGAGGGCCATTCTGTTTCATCGTGTGCAGCTGTGAAAGATCTTGGTGT
>JBBPDA010096150.1:0-11602 GCA_037974385.1 Arnoldichthys spilopterus
CAGCGGGCAGCTATCAACAGCGCCTGGGGAGCAGTGTAGCGGGACGGTACCTTGCTCAAGGGTACCTCAGTAGTGCCTGGGCTGGGACACGAACCTTCAGGTCTCAAAGGCAGTGTCCTAACCACTAGGCCACCACTGCCCACTACTAAGAATACTACTAAGAATACTACTTAGAATAGTTCAAATTACACAGTTCTAAAACATCTCTTAAATCTTCAAAATTCTACTTTTATTACTGTTTTAATGTTAAATATTTATTTTACTGTGCAAAATTGAGGAGGCCAAGAATGTCATTGTTGGTAATTATAATAAAAATTTAAACTTAAAGCAGGTGAACTGGTGGCATAAGCAGAAAAAGTTTATTAAGAACATAAATTAAAAAAGTATAATTGAATTACTGTAACGTCTCATCTTGTCTTCTTGTCATCATTATGTTTCATGTCTTCCCATGTGCTCCCTGTCCTCATGTCTTGTGTTTTGTTTTGACTTATCCCTGCCTTGTCTCTGCCCTTATCATCTGTTCCTTGTTTCTTGTCTCCTCCCTGCGTCAGGTGTTCTTCGTTTAGTACCCTATTTAGTCTCGTGTATGTGTGTTCCAGTCCAGGTAATTGTGTTTCCATGTTTCTTTCTCTGTGTTTGTTTCTGTGTGTTTGTATACGTGTGTCATCTGAGACCCTTTTCAATGTTAACCTGTTTTCTTCTGTTGTTCTCCTGCCCTAGTCTATGTTTGTTTGTTTCCTTGGTTTATGTTAAGTTTTAGTTTGTTTATTTAATAAATACGTAAAAATCAACATGCTCACACATACGTCCTACCAGCAACCCAACGACAAACGTGACATTTACTTTATAAAAATTTACTTCCCATCTGATTTACATTGGTTATTCTTGGTTATTTGTTATTTTAAAATGAGCTCACTTACTAAATTGGACACAAACTGTCAAAAAATGAAATAGACAGAAACACTCAAAAATAAATAAGAATAACTAAAAAAGAAATAGGTAAGTGACAAAAATTAGGGTCTGAAGACCCTAGAAAACACAAAAACAATTCTATTATTGATTGCAAAGTTTTTTTTGCTGCTTTTACCATACCTTCTAAACATATGCAGAGCATTACCAATTTTACTGATTAAAAGATTGTTTGGATAGACCCTGCAGAACTGCAACGTCTCATGGGCTGAATAGGGCATAGGTTAAGGTGAGCTCAGCACCACTTTGGTTTCAGTTCATTCTTTGAAAACAATGTAAAACACCTACATGAAGTTTGCCAGTGAAAACAGGTGTCTATTTTTTGTTCTTTGAGCATTTCCAGCCCTGGTTACATTTTAATTTGTGTTCTAAAATAATTCCAAAACACTTACCAGAGCAGGTGATTGACAGCTGTATTTCTGAGCTACAGTTGACTATTTGTGCTTTGCTGCAGTTCCCCAGATGAGCTTCACTCCCAGAGCAACTGAAACCCGTCATACACATGCGATTTTGTTCAGGACTGGATGGAATGGAGCTAGAGAAGTTTAGCACAGAGCCACAGCCCAGCTGTCTGCAGACCACAGAGGCCTCAGACTTACTCCAGGAGTCCAGCAGAACTCTCCTCCAGTCCTGCATGAAGTACACCTCCACCTCCCCCTCACACTCCATCCCTCCAGTCAACTGCACTTGCCCCTCAGAAAATGCCAGAGAGGAACCTAAGAGGAATATTCACCACAAAAACAGTTTTTATGTTACAGTCTTTATTAATGTACCATACTACATTATAAACACATTTTGCTTTTTAGTGATTTATAGGGGCAAATTCAGAGTTGAGCTGGTATGGAGGTAAAATTGAGCCAAAAGTACAGATACATAAATGCAAAAAAACAGTCACAGTTAGGTTTTCTAATTCCAGTGATTCCAGCATAAATTACCAAGCACACATTTAAACCAGTGATTTTAAGCCTCACAACTCAAGATGCTCATCAAAAATGCGCACAGGCCTTTTCTGATGTATGTTTAAGAATTTTTTCTGAAAACTTTCCCTTTAAATCATATTATAAGCTAAAGGGAAGGACAGTTTCTGAATGTATGTTTTACTGTCAATGACAACTTTGGTCTTCATGTTGAGAGTTAACATGTTCATATCCAACAAATGTTAAACAAAACATTAACTGCAGATATTTTGTCTACTTAGTTAAGTAAAATAGTGAGCAAATGACAAACAAATATGTAATAGCTAACAGTGAATTGTCTTTTTACATTTAAAAAAATTTCAGTCCTGAATGTAAAAAAAGTTTATTACTAATTTCTATAATTATGAATATATAATATGTTGAACTGAAGTTCATCAAATATTAGGCTACACCTTTATTCACAAAGTTGTTTAATTCTTACCTATTTCTCATATCTCAGTAAAAAAAATGCATGCTATTTAACTGTATTTTACTGTTAGGGTACATCATCATGTATGTGAGGAAAGGTCTGGACTTGTCTGAAAGACACACATCTTAAAAGAGCCTCTGTATAAGAAAAACTTTATTTGAACCACTACTATGTGAACTGTGAACTGTGTAATTTCTGTGTCATGTAGAAAACCATTATAAGCACAAATGTGAACATGGACAAATTTTCCTTTCTAGTCTAATGACATAATTTTCTAACTTAAGCATCCAAATCTGATTACAGTGTTATAAATAGTGACATGATTCTAGGAGCTCACCACTGCAGATGACTCCAGCATCCTGTTTATGAGAACGTGCAGCACGACTCCATGATGAAATGGGACATTTTGACAGGTGTGTTTCATTCCCCTGACAGTCAAACACATCAGCCCAGATCCGACCACTGCCCTCCCCAAACCAGTCTGACCCCAACACAGCCACAGCTCTCCCACACTTCAGCTGTCCACAGATGACACTGGAAGCTCTCAGATCCCAGCTTACATCACACACTGTGCCCCATTCACTGAGGTACTGGATCTCCACACGACCTGAACAGGAGTCAGAGCCGTTCACCAGCCGAACCTGTGTGTGAGCTGAAATCACAAAGAGTTTAATAAAATAGCAAGTAAACAGTAATAAAGGTACAATAGACCTTAATACATAATGAGAAGTAAATAATTCATATCAAACATTAGGAAGCTCAAATATTATACTTAACCAGAACATATTAGTCCCACATCACAGTCATGGGAACAGTTGTGTTTAAGTGAAGGTGATGTTGGACAGAGAGAGATCTCAGATTCATTGCCTCTACACTGGAGCTCCTCTGACCACACCTGACCCTCCCCTCTGCCAAAAGCAGCTGCTCCCAGTACGGCCACAGGAAGCCCACAGCCCAGCTCTCGACACACAACCTCTGCATCCTGCTGTTTAAAGTCAGCATCACACACTGTGGACCAGGTCTCTCCATGAAGCACCTCTACTCTCCCAGAGCACATATGAGGACCATCAATAAGTCTTGGACTTCTATGACCTATGTGTGGTAAATCCAGTATAACATTTTACACAGTATAAATTAAAATGAGAGGTTAACATATTTAAATAAATAAATAAATAAATAAATAAATAAATAAATAAATAAATAAATAAATAATAATAATTATTATTATTATTATTAATAATAATAATAATAATAATAATAACAACAATAATAATAATAATAAAAAAAGCTTATAAAAACACATGTTCATGCTGCATGCAAAGGCGCCTTTAATCGTACGTGGGCAGTGGTGGCCTAATGGTGGCTGAGATGGTGACAGCCTAATGCTGGCAGGAAGAGTGAGGGCAACTGACAAATGGTGGCCGTTCCCTTTTCAAAACGATCACTTCGTTCCTCCCCCTAATCGTACAGTGAGGCTGTAAGAAAAGTATCTAGGGGAGGAGCAAAGTAACTCGTTTGAGAAATGTCCCAGGGAAATGCAACGTGAATCCAATGTAAGAATGTTTGAGACTGAAATCCCGGCCAGTTTTTCCAGTCTTAAAAAGAGGTCTGGGAAAAAGAGCACGTCTGGTCACCCTACATTAAGTTAAAGTGGCAAATGAGGAACGTGGGATACTAGCGGCCTTTAGTTAAAAACAATGTGATGTCTATCTGCATTTTAGAAAATGTAATTTTAAGTTTAGCATCTTATTGCTTTGAAACAGCGGTTTATTCAAATCATATCTGTGTTATGAATATTTATTTGATTGATCATTTTTGAAGTATACCTGTATTGTATTACTTATTCACGATGTGCATTTTTTACACATGCTCAGTTGATAAACTTAAGCAAATATCAGCTTGTGTGGACTGAGAGTTAAAATAAAAATCAAATTAAGATTTAATTGATAACTATTAATTAATGCCTAAGAACATTGTCATTTACACAGTCAATGTTAAGACTGATTGAAGCTTACCTGAACAGGTGACTTTAATGTCAAAAATATGGTTACAGCTGTGTTCACCCCACCCCAGTGATCCACAGTGTTTCAGTGTATCCTCTGATCCTGTGCAGTCCACATTACTCATCCAAATTGGATCAGCTCCGGGCAAATTAAAGCCCCACATTACTGGTTCTCTACAACCCAGCTGTCTACACACCACCACAGCCGCTCTTATATTCCAGTCATCAAAACACACTGTTCCCCACTGTTCTCTGTGAAGAACTTCAACTCTCCCAGCACAGCGACTCCCACCATCCACCAACCTCACACTGTCTACAGGGCAGAGAGAGAGAGAGAAAACAATAACTACATAATAAGAAATCAACTTTACACAGGAACAGAAAAACGCACAGTGAGATAGAATTAGAAAATACAGCGTTTGCTTAGCAATGATAATATGTTATCAATTAAAGAAAAAAAAACATTCATACCAGCACACACCAGTCCCACATCACTGTCATGGGAGCAGTTGTGTTTAAATAAAGATAATGTTGGACAGAAGTGAATCTGAGATTCGTTGCCTCTACACTGAAGCTCCTCTGACCACACCTGACCCTCCCCTCTGCCAAAAGCAGCTGCTCCCAACACCTCCACAGGAAACCCACAGCCCAGCTCTCGACACACAACCTCGGCATCCTGCTGGTCAAAGCCAGCATCAAACACTGTGGACCAGGTCTCTCCATGAAGCACCTCTACTCTTCCAGAGCAGCGAGAACCACCAACCAGTCTGACTTCTGTAAAATTTTCATTAGAGAAAAAAAACATGGTCGTTTGTCTAATGACTGACAAAGCTAATTGCTCATACTAATTCGTTTTGAGAGCAATTATGTCAGCATTAGTCTGTGAAAGTCTGACAGATTTAGACAGCAGAATTTGTTTTTTATTAATTTGCACTTAAAGAAAGTAAGCAAGTATGATCATTGGCATTGTAACAGCACACCCAACCACCACTTTAGTCCTTTGAAATGCATGGCTTTGTTTTGTTTGTTTGTAGTGTGAGATGTCAGACAGAGCTTTATTAGGTTTATCCACAGATCTTTTTATGCATGTAATAATATGAGTTTAAACTAAAGTCAGTTTTACTTGCAAAATTACGTCATGAAATGTATGTGTTGTTCACATATGCTCAGCTGTATGTGTGCTAAATCAGTCTAATGGCTATAGTGTAAACAAGTCACAGTTTTTCTTCTTTTTTGTTTGTTGGTTTATTTGTTTAGAAGTGTACATTAATTTTATTTTTTATTTATTTGTGTTTTTGCATTTTTTTAGATTTTTTATTTTTAACAATTTATAGATACATAAGGTATAAAGAGGACTATAGTCCCCTCTGGTGGCCAGAGCCGGTCTGCATCCCTAGAACTGGCTTGTGGACATGCCACCAACTACTTTTGACTTGGATTATCTCTGCCATTATCTGTTTGCCCTCATCTGTTTAAGTTGACTCTAAATTTGGCTTTTATCTTTATTAAACCATTCAACTTGTACAGACATCCATGTCTTATGATTCCATTATTCATTACATGAGGATATTTAGCTAAACCACTTTATTTGGTTTAAGTGCAAAGCTAATTTCCTGAACAGTAGCATTGATGCACATTTTAGAGTAAATGAAAATTATGATGATTAATGCAGATGTGTGACTGTGACATGTGTTACCAAAACTAACCATCCGAAGATGGATAAGGACAAATGCGCAGTTTTAATCTGCATAGTTTGCAAAGTCAGATTTAATTACCACTGAAGTGATTTATCTTTGACATTACACCTCAAAAAGCTATTCAACCTACAGAAACTCTCTACTGGACTTCACGAGTCTCTGTTACTGGAGTGTGGTACTTGTAGATGGATAACGAAACCAAAAAAAAAATAATTTTTGGTTGTTTGTATAATTTATATTGATGCATATTAAAATCATTGCCTTCTAAGCTAACCTCTTATTTTAATGTCCATGACGTTTTTGAAATTCAGCTGGTACTTTAACGCATTGACCTGGGTTTTGTTATTACTTTTTGTGATAACATGATTTTAATGGAAGTCTGTATTTCAAAGTAAAGAATCTGTGTTTAAAGTTAAAAACACTGATGTGCAGTCTTCAGTGCAGCTGTGCTTTGACTCTTGAAGGCTACAGTAGATTTTAAATAATAATACATTTAGGTAGCTTTTATAATCACTACAGTTTTACAACAAGCCCTTTTCAAAGCCCAACGCATGAAATCATACAATATATAATGTAAATAAATATAAAAGGTAAAATAATTGAAAAATGTGGATGAACTCTTATCCTTACAAGTGAAGTAACAGCACATGTGTGCTGGTGACTGTTACAAAATTGCTCTGTGCAAATCTGATATGCAAATAATATTTTAGTCTACAACCATGTACAGAAAAAATACATCTTACCTGAGCAGATGACTCCAGCATTTTTTAAGTGATCACAGTCATGTTTTCCCCATCCTGATGATCTACAGTTCTTCAGTGTAAGCTCCGTTCCATTACAGTCTACATCATCCATCCAGGTTGATCCTGAGCCTGGTCCAAAGTGAGCATCCCTCAGTGCATCTACAGCATCTCCACAGCCCAGCTCTCTACACACCACTGCAGCATCTTTCATATCCCAGTTGTCACCACACACTGTTCCCCACTGTCCTCTATGAAGAACTTCCACTCTCCCAGCACAGCGACTCCCACCATCCACTAACCTCACACTGACTGTACAGTAATAAACAATAGAAAGAGAGACCAAGATGGAGACGTGTCTATTAAGAGTTACACATTACTTAGTATTTTTAAATTAACAGCTCAGAAATGGTGCAATATGCAGTTCTTACCAGCACACACCAGTCCCACATCACTGTCATGGGAGCAGTTGTGTTTAAGTGAAGATGTTGCTGGACAGAAGTGAATCTGAGACTCATTGCCTCTACACTGGAGCTCCTCTGACCACACCTGACCCTCCCCTTTGCCAAAAACAGTTGCTCCCAGCACCTCCACAGGAATCCCACAGCCCAGCTCTTGACACACAACCTCTGCATCCTGCTGGTCAAAGTCAGCGTCACACACTGTGGACCAGGTCTTTCCATGAAGCACCTCCACTCTCCCAGAGCAGTGAGAACCACCAACCAGCCTGACTCCTGAAATATTTTAATGAAAGAATTTTACACACTTTAGAATCAAAAGATGTCTCCAGAGGTTTGGTTTGAATTCTACACAATTATATTTAAGCTTGCTTTTAACAGGGTGCACACAGAGTGTGAAATTTTCTGATGTGGCCACGAGCAGTGGTGACCTAGTGGTTATTACATTGCCCTTGGGACCTGAAGGCCACAGGTTCAAGTCCTGGCCTGGGCACTACTAAGGTACCCTTGAGCAAGGTTCCACCCTGCTATACTGCTCCCCGGGTGCTGTTAATAGCTGCCTACTGCTCCACGTGTGCACGTGTGATGGGTTAAATGCAGAGTTTGCATTTCGTTGTGGTGCTTGAGTGTGTTCACAATGACAGTCACTTTTACTTAGACAGCCTGCCTTAAAAATACTTTCTACAGCACACACATTAATAAACTGCCCATATTTAAATGTGGACAAAGCAGGAAAACTCAGTCAAATATAAACTTATTCTACTACATATTTGCTTAATATATGCTTAGTACTGCAGAGGGGAAACACTGATAGAAGAAAATCAATTATGCCTATTAGGAAGAAATTCATTCTGTATGGTTAGTGGTATTTA
The DNA here is from genome assembly GCA_037974385.1 of Arnoldichthys spilopterus. Taxonomy (NCBI): domain Eukaryota; kingdom Metazoa; phylum Chordata; class Actinopteri; order Characiformes; family Lepidarchidae; genus Arnoldichthys; species Arnoldichthys spilopterus. Next base: position 8,125 of record JBBPDA010096150.1, read on the forward strand.
ACATGCAAATAAGTAGTACTTACAAGTAACTTTTTGGCACATAATTTGCATGTTCAGTAGCTTTTAAAATAACTACCAGGTATGTACATCTGTACAGAATTCTTATGGAGTACAAGACAGTGGCATTTACTACCAAACTGCTTCAGTCAATACATCATGTACAATATCAAACTTAGAGAAAAATAGAGAAAGTTCCTTTTCTCCAGTACAAAAATCAGTTCAAATTTATGGGTATTTTCGCTATTTCTCTGTAAAACTAATATTTTAGAACTAAAATAATGTGTAATTTTGCAAATGATTTGTAAACAACCACTTATACTTTTATAGCAGAATTTAATCAGACGAGCTATTAGGTACAGACTGAAAAGTCCTCTTTAAAATGGGGGAAACATGCTGTAAAAAAGTGTACATTTTTTATTATGCAATTACAAAGCAACTACACTATAACCATGCAATGTGTTTCATAAATATTTAGGCATTGCTAAATGTCTTATTTGTAATAGGGTTGGGTGTTGAAAATAGGTGCAAGGGCATGCAGTTCAAACATGGTTTATTTAAACTAAAACTGAGATACAACGCTATTAACTACAGCCAAACACAGACTAGGCATAACTCACATGAACCAGACATAGAACTGAGGAGCATAACAGGGAATCAAGACACGAGACATTATTATATTATTGGTTCATTTTTGCTTAGTTGTTGCTCTAGTAGCCAGTAAACATGTCTGTTAATATAAAATAAGTTACTGTATTGTGAAAAAGATACTTAGTAAGTGCATCTTTGTCATCTTGTTAGGTGGGCGTCCAGGCCCCACCCCCACAGCTGAGCTGGGCTACGGGCACAGCTGTGGGCAATTATCCAAGGGTTTAAAGGGCCTTCATGGACGTCCCACCTCGTCCAACGTTGTTTTGTACCTTGTGCAAACTGTTGCAGTCCTTGTCCTTGTGTTTCTCCCACCTTTAAGTTGAATAAACCCTCATGTTTCAACGTCAGTCCTGCCTGCGTTTGCTGCCAAACCCATCCGGATTGTGACACATCTATACATGCAACCCCCTATTCTGACATAGGCATGTGTTTAGTGGAGAAGCTTGGTCACACTTACCACAAATGTTTAACTTCTTAGCATTAAATTAAGACATACACCTGATATTTCTCACATTAGTTTCTCACAGGGCAAAAAAGAAAAGAAATTCACTGGATTTACGTTAAGATATAGAGCATACCTGAGCAGATGACTCCAGCATTGTCTGAGTGATTGCAATTGTGTTTCCCCCACTTTGTTGACTGACATTTCTTCAGTGTAGTCTCTGATCCACTACAGTCCACATCATCCATCCAAATTGGTCCTGAGCCTGGTCCAAAGTGAGCGTCACTCAGTACAGCTACAGGCTCCCCACAGCCCAGCTCTCTACACACCACTGCAGCATCTCTCATATCCCAGTTATTATCACACACTGTTCCCCATTGTCCTCTATGAAGAACCTCCACCTTCCCAGCACAGCGACTCCCACCATCCACCAGTCTTACACCACCTGTGCCAGAAAAACACAATGGAGAAAAAGAAAGAAATGAAGACAGAGTGATTCAGTTATATTGTAATGCCTATTTAATAAATTACAGCCATAAAGAAATACCAAATTTACTATAAAAATGAAGTTCCTACCGGCACACACCAGTCCCACATCATTATCATGGGAGCAGTTGTGTTTGAGTGAAGATGATGTTGGACAGAAGTGAATCTGAGATTCGTTGCCTCTACACTGGAGCTCCTCTGACCACACCTGACCCTCCCCTCTGCCAAAAGCAGCTGCTCCCAGGACCTCCACAGGAAGCCCACAGCCCAGCTCTCGACACACAACCTCTGCATCCTGCTGGTCAAAGTCAATATCACACACTGTGGACCAGGTCTCTCCATGAAGCACCTCTACTCTCCCAGAGCAGTGAGAACCACCAACCAGCCTGACTCCTGTAATATTAGAGTTTTTTTAAACAATCAAACTCTTTGCTATGATTGCTATCTAAATAAGACATTTTAATAAATCATATAAAGATTACATTTAATAATACAAGCTTTTAACTCAGAGTATATGATATTTGGCAGCTTACCTGAGCAGGTGACTCCTAAAGTTTGCTCACAGTTATATACACCCCACCCTCTTGATCTACAGTGCTTTAGTGTAGATTCTGATCCACTGCAGTTCACATCATCCATCCAGATTGGTTCTGATGCTGGTAAAAAGTGAGCATCCATAGGATCTCCACAGCCCAGCTCTCGACACACCACTGCAGCATCTCTCATATTCCAGTCATCAGCACACACTGCTCCCCACTGTCCTCTGTGAAGAACTTCCACTCTCCCAGCACAGCGACGTCCTTCATCTACCAACCTCACACTGACTGTAGAAAAGAAGCTGGGTGTTTGTTTCTCAGCAATAACATCAGTTACTGTTGCACTTTCTGCTGATTAAATCAAGGCATTTGACATCAACTTTGTAAAATTAAATTTACAGTTTATGCTCTGTTTGCTATTTATCTGCAGATATGATATATGACCAAACCAAGCTCTAATTAAAGTATCTCATAAAATTACTATACTATTAGTATTACCACTTTATTTAAATTTGAATTCAAGACTTTTTTTGAAGATAAAAATTATATTACATTGTTTTCAAGACCTGTAAGAGTTAGTGCCTGGATGGGACTGAAGGGGGGGGGGGGGTAAAGAGGCCTGCCTTTGCAGGTGAAGAATGCCTGAAATCCTATATAGATCTGATGCAATTGCTTTATTCAAAGCAGTGTTCATTTTAGCGATCATAAACATGCATAACCCTTTGTCCACATTGCACTTTTTCTTTATGCACATACTTATGTTGTATAACAACAAAAATACTGGAAAGAATGTCCATATCCAGGGGTTTGGTGCTTATTTGTCTTTAATTCTATTGATACTAGATTAGAAAACCATATTAAAATTGTTTTTTTAGTCGTACCCCAGACTACATGTGTAACACTCTTCTTGTCTTGTGCCACGTTTAGTTTTCTGTGTTTCTTTACCTTAACCATGGGTTTATGTTCCTGCCTTAGTCATGGTCTTGATTATTTGTACATGTGTCTTGTTTCTGTCTCCATTCACTTTCAGATGTTCAGTGTTCAGTTTCATAGTATTTATATGCTTGTTTTTGGCTTAATCTCGTTCTGGTTCTTTTGTAATTCTCTGTGATAATTCTATTGCATTTATCCATGTCTAATGTCAGGCTTACCTCTGTAAGTGTAAGGGAACTGGTAAGACCCCCTCCGGTTTAGGGGGGATTGGAGCCACCCAGCGGTCGGCGCAGCCTCCGTTTCCTGAACATTGACGGTTCTAACTACCCTTCATCACCTACATTTACATTTACATTACACTTTTATCCAAAGCGACTTCCAGGACAGAGGAAACAATCAAGCATTCGCATTGCATAGATCAACACTGAGAGTG
>JBBPDA010096200.1:0-11598 GCA_037974385.1 Arnoldichthys spilopterus
CACTGGAATAGACACGTTAAATAGATTTACACACTGGATTAGACACATTAAATAGATTTACACACTGGAATAGACACGTTAAATAGATTTACACACTGGATTAGACACATTAAATAGATTTACACACTGGAATAGACACATTAAATAGATTTACACACTGGAATAGACACATTAAATAGATTTACACACTGGAATAGACAGTAAATAGATTTACACACTGGAATATGCACATTAAATAGATTTACACACTGGAATAGACACATTAAATAGATTTACACACTGGAATAGACAGTAAATAGATTTACACACTGGAATATGCACATTAAATAGATTTTACACTGGAATAGACACATTAAATAGATTTACATGGGATTAGACTCATGAAAATAGATTTACACATTGGAATAGATACGTGTCAAAGGACTTGCACATTATTTATTCTATTTGTTGAATTGAGAACATTACAAGAACACTGAGAACCAGATCTACTAATGTTTAACAGGTTCTGCAGCTCTGTCCATTTATTTATTTATGATTGAACAGTGTGTTTACACACCATAACGTTGAGCCTCCCTATTAGAATGAATGGATATATATATATAATTTATTTCATATTTGGCCACTTTATTAAGAACAAATGTTTAGGAACCTTTGTGCAGTACTATTGTACAACTAGAGGTTAATCATCACTTACACTAAAGCTTTGTTTGAGTCAAGTTGGCGAAGAGAGGGTCCGGTGCTTCTGTGCGCCATGTAACCAGGAGACTGGCATGGAGCTCAAGGACAAAACCACTTACCAGGTTTACCCTTTGAAGTTGATTTTCCGCTCCAGATCATCATCTCGTGTGTTTATTGTCACAAGGGCCACATCAGAGAAGTGCTCCTTTCCTTTTCTTTGTTTTTTTTTTTTTTTTTTTTTTTTTTTCCAGATGTAAAATTTGAACAAACCTGTCCCTTTCCTGACGTCTAATGATGTCATAGATAGTTCTGAGCTAAAGCACAGCCACAGTACGTGAGGGCCATTCAAAGGACCATTAATCGCCACACACTGCTGACATAATGTCTTGAATGACAAGCTAAAAGCGTCTTCTCTCACTGTTGCTTGCTTAGCCTGGTTTCTTTACACATCAGTAGACCTGCACCATCCTGACCGTCTCTCATGGTTAGACCCGAGAGCTCATATCTCGGTAAACACTGCTGCAGCTTAACACAGTCAAAGATATTCTATCTCTCTCAAATATGCTTTGAAGGCAGTTACCTTTTCGTATCTAGAGCCTTACCTTCGAGGGTCAAGGTGACCAGGAACCCCTTACCACCCCCTCCTTTTTTGGCATCTTCTGGGCAATATTGCTTGTCACCTTGACAACTAGGCTTCAGTCAGATGTGGGTGATTTATAATAAGAAGTGCTAACTGATGCCAGAGCAGATTTCATTCCCTGGCTAAAAGGTTAAGACACAAATAATCAGGTTTCATGAATGAATGATCTTTTTTTTTTCTGGGGCATGTGTCCTTTTGAATCACATGAATGCTTAACAAGAGTTTTTACTGTTATGAAAAGAAAAGCTGTCAGTTTTTAATTGCTGAGAAGATATAGTCTGCTATCACAGTGAGATCACTGGCACTGAGGCAGTTCTGGTGATTCTTCTCCATTCTCTGTATCTCTACATCACGAAAGCTGCAGCCTGCCAGCTGTGACTGAAAGGCTGAACAGAGGGGTGGGAACAGCCCTGAAGCAGAACTGGGAGGTCACGATGAACTATGACACAAACACCCTAGATTGTTGCTGTGGAAGCTGGGGCAGAGGCAGTCGGATTAGAAATTCAGGGTTGTTGTATGTTTCTTGATGACTTTAATTCATTCTATAATGCATATATAGAAATATTTACAGCACATGAATAAGTATAATCCTTTGTTATACTTTTGTATTGGAAAAAATGGGAATTTCTCTTTATATATATTAAGATATATACCAGTTTTGTTAAAGACACATGTACAGTGCTATGCTACTTCATAGATATTTTTCATAGAGAGGCAGTACAGTTAAATGTGTCCAAAGTGATGGACAGAGCTGTACATAATTCTGTTCAAACTGACTTTAAATGATCAGCTAAAAGTTTTTATTAACTTTTTGAGGACACAGTGAAGCAAATTACTGAGCATGCCATGTTCTTCAGAAGTGCAACCAGCTTTGACACATTATTTACGAGTTCAACCAGCAATCAGTAAACTTAAGTTCAATCAGAGGTGCCCAGTGCACATGCAGTATCTGCAGTTTACATCAACAATGAAAAAAATTGGATTCTGCTTTACTGCCTTCTTTTGAGGCACCCTTCCAAATATGGAGGGCTGTTACTCCCACTTCTTCCAAATGTTAGGTACAATTGTCACGAGTGCCTGATTGGAGTGTTCAGTAGTAGCTACTACAAATGTGATCAAAGGAAGGACAACTGGAGAATCTGTGATTTGCCCCTCTAACTACCTCAAAGCATACGCATATATACATCCATCCATCCATCCTTCCATTTTCCAAACCGCTTATTCCATTTCGGGTCCCTGGCAATCTGGAATCAATCCTACTTCACACATCTACACTTTAGGAATGAATTTCTTATTCTGCTGCAATCATATGTGACAGATGATCTTATCTGGTGGGCGGTGGTGGCCTAGTGGTTAGGATGTTCCTTTTGAGACCTGAAGGTCGCGGGTTCAAGTCTCGGTTCGGGCATTACTGAGGTACCCTTGAGCAAGGTACCGTCCCGCTACACTACACCCCGGGCGCTGTTGATAGCTGCCCGCCGCTGCACGTGTGATGGGTTAAATGTAGAGGTCACATTTCCTAATGGTGTTTGAGTGTGTTCACAATGACAAATTTCACTTTTTTTATAATTCATGTTTTATTTGAACAGTTTCTGATGACATCTTCCACTGTGTGACCTTGTTCTTGTTTTGACCTGTAAATTTACAACAGAAGACAAGTCACATTAATAACAGAACTGTACACAAACATCAGAGACTGTGATGTTAAGCTGCTTGCAGGTCACTTTGTCGTTCTCTAATTACCTGGCTTTCATGATGATGTCTTTAATGGATGTTTTGGGCAGAGTGTTTCAGACATGCAGCCTGTGGAAAGGTGTGATAAAAGTGGATTTTGAGCTGGGCACTTCCCTTACTGAGTCCAGAGCCAGTTGTGGACAGGTATGTGGAGGCTGGAGCTCTACAGCTCGACAACCTCCTACAATCCCTGAACCGTGCACTTGGTGAACTGGCTCTGTGGGGCATTTTGGGCTCAGAGGTGATTACGGTCTTGCATTCATTTGCAGACCCTTTTGAGGATGTCCTCTACGTCCCACTCATATTTGTTTTTTTCGCTTTCCTTAACAGGCGAGCACGTGCTTGCAGGAGCTCCTCTTTCTCTCGCTTCAGTTGTTCTATGCAGTAGGCCAATGGGAGAGCTGGGTCCTCCTCAAAACTGCTCTGCATTAATTTGACTTTTGGGGCATTCTTGTTGTCAAGTGGCTCCAGCTGTCTTTGGTCAGTTCTCCCCCCAAGCATAACTCAACCTCCAAGTCGCGGTATCTCGCTACCTGTTAATATTTGAACATGTGAATTGATTGATTATTGGACATGATTGTAATAAGCTCTATAGAGTTCATAGGAATGCTGCATATGACCCTTGTGGGATTTGCTCCTGTTCTAAGTACACTAGCACTACCACTTTCAGTACTAGAACTTACCTGGTGTATAGCAGGCCCTATCCTTCAGGTTCACCAGCTTAGGAAATCTGCATTGTGATTCAGAAGCAGGTGGGTGGACCGGTGTGTGGAGATGGGAGCTCACCTGCTCTACAACCTCCTGCAATCCCTGAACCCTACGCCGCAGATTCCACTGTTTTTGGGGTGTGTCTGAGAGTGTGGAAGGCTTCATGTTGGCAGCATTGACCTCAGTGCCAGATAAAGTGCTCTTGCTGCTGCAGGCCTTTTCTTCCAATAATGGTTTCTGCTTCATTTTCTTTTGCAGCTGCAGACTCATCTTCATATGAAAGCTCTTATTGAACTGGCGCTGTGGAACTTTTTTGGGCTGCGAGATGATCACGGAATTGGATTAATTAGTGCATCCTTTTGAGGATGTCCTCCTCGTCCCACATTGCACGCCGTCTTTGGTCTGCTCTCCTCTCCAACACATCTGTATAGCAGGCCTTATTTCTACCCTTGGGTAGAAAGTTCTTCAGCCTGGGATTTGTGCTTGGTGTTTCATATGGAGGTAGGGGAACAGGTGTGTGGAGGGCAGCGAGATGATCCCGGAATTAGATTAATTTGTGCATCCTTTTCAGGATGTCCTCTTCATTCCACATCATGCGCAGTCTTTGGTCTGCTCTCCTCTCCAGCACATCTGTATAGCAGGCCTTATTTCTATCCTTTATTGCCTCCAGCTGGCTTTCTTTTTCCCTCGGCTGGAATACGACTTTCTGTCTGGGGATCTTGCTACCTATGATAAAATAACCAAACTATTAGTATTGTCCCAAATTTTTCATTGCATTTTTCTTGGTGTGGCCCTTAAAGGATTAAGGGATTATATCTTAGTTCAACAATATATAACATGTTGCATCTATGTGCAGAAAAACAGTACACCTTTTCTGACTATAGCTGATCTGTTTTCTTGCAAGCTTGATGGAGTGTGTGGCTGTTGGTCTGGAAGAAATAAAATGTGGAAAAATTAGGGACATTTCCAATTGGCATTAGGTCATATCTGGGATGCCCTTCTCGTGTAATTCTGATCATTTCCTCTAGATGGCAGTATGAGTAAATACTATTACAAGACCTGCAAAACTTCAATAATCTCTAATATGGTGTCACTGCAAAAAGTGAAATCTAAGTAAGATTAAATATCTTAAATCAATAAAATATTTGCTTATTTTTTGCTCAACAAGATTTTTAATTTTGCCAGGCAGTTTTTATGTTAGATAATATTGCTTGCTTTATGCCGTTTTGTACTTAATTATCTTAAGATAATTAGATAAGATCATTTAACTAGCTACTGAGATTTTATCACCAATTCTGACTTTATTTATGGTTGAAACTAGAGTCAACAGATTTTTTTTAACCCTGATCAAGATGACAGGGTTTAGTCAGAATTTATTTCAAATATATTTTTTTTCATCACTAATATTAAGAATGGATGACAGAAAATTAATTTATTCATACATCACACTAAATGTATACATAGACAAAATACAGTACTAAATATATAGAATTTACCAAAGCCAAAGTATTAAATTTTTTAAGAACAGCACTTATATGTTCAGTCGGTCTTTGGCAAAGTGAGCTATTAATAATGCAATCTATTAATATGGTTTAATAGAATTTTCAGTGAAGTAATACAAACGTTTGTTTTACAAACGTAAAACAAAGTAATACAAAAGTATATATTTACATATACTTTATATAATAATATATTATAATGAGCTGATTAAGAAGGTTTTTAGTGGGACTCTAAAGCAGGAAAACACTCAAATGTGCAGGTCAGGTTAATATAGTTTAAGATATGATCAGGTAAACAGAAGTGTTGATTTATTACAATTTGAGAAGTCCCTAATTGACCTAAGGCCGAACATTGGCCAGATCATTTTGAATAGTTTCAGGCATCTAAACACTTAAATCGCTCCACCAAACCTGAAGGAGTCCACGTTATCTGAGGGCAGGAAGAGACGTCCCTTACATGTCAGTCAGAAATTGCCGTTTCATGTCATTTTTTAAAAATAAAATGACCTTTTTTATGTTACAAGGTAAATGAGAACGTAAGTCAGAGCATATTGCTAGAAATTTTGATAGACACACCTCACACCTCAAAAAACCTCAACTTGGAAAGAAAAAGGATCCATGCCTTTGTTTCTTGTTAACATACTAAGTGTTACGATCTGGTCTAGGGTCAGACCGTAACTGAAAGGGGAGAAAAAATAAATGAGATGGAAATAATGGATAAATGAAAATATAACCGAACCAAAATACTTTGCCTTGCCTTTTATTCAGTGGTTCAGATTTCAGAAGCCGACCAGGCCAAAATAACAACCAGAACCCCTCTATCTTAACACCAGATGAGCCTAGCTAATCCTAACAAAATAAAGGTCTTCAGCTCTTATCAAATACATCCTGTGGAATCGATCTTGGACTCTTAAGTCTAGGTGATGATGCATCTTTTGGTCAGTCAGCTATTTAAAGATAAGTGGGCACAAATATTGAATACAATATTTAAAAATGATACCAACCCAGACAGAACATATAGTGAGATGAGGTATATCCTAGTTAAATATAGATAGATATATACAGTGTGGTTATATACACATGCACAGTGCTATGCAACTTCATAGATATTTTTAATAGAGAAGCTGCACAGTTAAATGTATCCAGAGTGATGAACAGAGCTGTAAATAATTCTGTTAAAACTGACTTTAAATGATCAGCTGTGAATTTTTATTTTATTCAGGACACAATGAAGCAAATTATTGCGCATGCCATGTTCAACCAGCTGTGCCACATCATTTACCAGCAATCAGTAAACTTAGGTTTAATCAGAGGTGTCCTGTGCACATGCAGTCTCTGCAGTTTACATCAACAATGAAAAAAAATTGGATTCTGCCTTACTGCCTTCTTTTGAGGGCCCCTTCCAACTATGGAGGGCTGTTACTTCCACTTCTCCCAAATGTTAGGTACAATTGTCACGAGTGCCTGATTGGAGTGTTCAGTAGTAGCTACTACAAATGTGATCAAAGGAAGGACAACTGGATAATCTGCGATTTGCTACCTTAAAACATATGCATGTATACATCCATCCATCCATCCTTCCATTTATCAAACCGCTTATTCTATGTCAGGTCCCTGAGAAGCTGGAATCAATCCCAGTTAACTACAGGCCAAAGGCGTGTTACACCCAGGACAGGAGGCCAACCCATCACAGGGCAACACACACACACCAAACAGTAATTTAGAGTATCCAATAAACCTACTGCAAGCCTTTGGCCAGTGGGAGGAAATGGGCGCACCCAGATGAAACCTACGCCAACATGGGGAGAGCTTGCAAACTCTACACAGTAAGGCACCCATGGCTGACCTGAGGATCGATCACAGGACCTTCTTTGTCTGAGGCATCAGCACTCAGATATATACATTTGCACATAAATATAGATATCTACACTTTATAAAATGAATTTCGTATTCTGCTGCAATCATATGTGACAGATTATCTTATCTGTTAAAGAAGCTGCCTCTGCTGCTCTTTAGTTCATATTTGTAATAGTGAAAAGTCTTTATTTTCCCATTTCCCCTGAAGATGGTGCTGTTGTTTTTGTTACAGGGTAAACAGAAAGACAAAACAAATGAAATATTTGTTTAACTCATATTTTCATTGTCATATTTACATTTTTAAGCTCCAGAGGGTTATTTAATGGCATTAAACAAGATGCTGAATGCAACATGAATTTGCAAAGAACAAGAAATACAAACATATGTAAACATTTAACTTCACCTGAATGCTCCATATTTACCATTACGTTAAGGTCAGTTATGGTAATAAATAAATAAATAAATAAATAAAGGCATTCTGAAAAATCACAGAATTTTAAAGAGAGTCCAAGAATTTTATTGGATCTTTATTAATTGATATATCCAGAGTTCTATGGTAAAAAGAGAAATCGACTGTATGATACACTTTAAACCTGGATTTCATGTCTAATTAAACAATTACAATGAACATAAATGATTGAGGTTTGATTCCATTACTATCAAATTTAAGTATAATATATTCATTTTGTAGTAAAACAAATCTACATTTGACAGCAATGCAGTGTATGAATAATTCATGAATGAATAAAGTTAAATTGATTGAAAATAAGAAGTTTAATCATGACCACGTCCCTTTATCTCCACGGAAACCGAATTTGAAGCTGCTGTTGTAATACCGAAGCCTCCCTCTTTTGTATTGAATAAATGTAAGCACAAAACATACAGCACAAAAACACAATATTTACATCAGCTACCGAGTGCGAAATGTCTGTAGGTACTTTTATTTTTTTAAACAAAAAAGAAAAAAAACAGACGGTTCCTTTTATATTAGGCAGGTCCACCAGGCAGCTCTTGTGAAGCTGGAGTAGGAGTCTTTTAACTGTGGAGCTCCAATGCAGGCAACCAACTTCTGCTACTTCTTATAAAGAAGACCCGCCTGTAGCCATACATAACATGTAATACAAACAAACGTTCAGACATATATACGACCACGCTGTTTGCAAGTGACCCGAGGGTAGATGCAGCAGTCTCTCTCCACACGGGTTTTCCTTGGGGAGCAAACGTTAGCAATAGCTTGTTAGCCTGGTAAGCTCGTTTAAACGAGGCTTGGTCCCGGAGTTAAACACCCTCAGGGAGCCGTCTTAGCCTATTACCACCAGACTGAAGTAGAGGCGGACACTGCTACACTGTTTTCACTGGAAGGACTGTGTGTGAGTAGTGTAACTTTTTTTGTAATGTTAACATAACTGCTCTGACCGACCGTTTCTTTCCTAAATTAGCAAGTTAGCCTAGCCACCTCATTGCTTCATGGGCTGTTTGTGAGCAGCTGAAACTGATGTTTTAACCAATTTGACAGGAATGTTTTCCTTCCACTCAACTGTAAGCTAACTTAGCCACCTTATTACTCAGTGGGCTGTTGGTTAGCAGTGAAAAGCAATGTTTTAATCATTAATATTAAATGTCCATGTAGCTTGAGCATATTCATTACCATAATGTAATATTACTTAGCTCATCAGAAATGAAAACATAAACAATTATATAGCCTTAACGTTACTCAGTTTGAAGTAAGTTTCAAAATACACATGAAGTGTTGCGATGTCTTAAGTTTCTTGTTCCTAATTTACTTTGTTTTTATTGTGCTGCAGGTCTCACCAGGCACTCATGTATTTGGCAGACTGCTAGTTCTTATGGAGACAAAACCTATTAAAAGGATTATTTAAAAAGCAGGTTTTTAAGGCTAGGCATGCTATTGAACTTCCATGTTCTAAATTAAAATAAAACTAAAAATGTATTGTGTATTGTATTTTTGTTTTATAATTTAAATGCTCTAGTTTAGTGATTTACAATAAAACAGAAATAAACAGTAAAAATGTTTCACTGTCACAATATGGAGGTAGGCTGGGAACCAGTGCGGTTAACAAAGGGTCTTTATTTTGCAAACAATGCCAACAAACTCAAAACCGGCGCTTGGGGAGAAAGTTCCAGAAGCAGTTCGGGTTGCCTTCGCTGGAGCTGTGCTTCGCTCAGTTCGTGCAAAGTTCGTTCGAAGTTCGATACCGTATCCTCGGGTTCGGCGCTTAACTAAACGCCAGCATCGACTACCTGTCGCTGCTCAATAAATACTATCTCTACTAACTATACTCTGCCACGCAACACCTCCCTGGTGCTGCTCGTTTAATTACTATTCTCTCTGCCACGCAACACCTCCCTGGTGCTGCTTCGCTCGATAACTACTCTACAATCGTCGCCTGTTGTTGGCGTGCAACGAGTATCCTCCGTGCCTACCCGAGTTCCGGACTTGCCTATATTCCCAGGTGATCATCGGGCTAACTAGCCGCACCTGGAGATAATAGGCTTAGTCAGAGCTCGAGGGGCGGCGCCAATCCCCCCTCTACCGGAGGTGGTCTTGGCCGTTCCCTTACATACCCCACCATTGTAGTGATTGAAGTGATTGTATTAAGCAGTTCTTATTATAAATGATTTTGACTCAACATCTTGAAGTTTAGTGCATTGAATTGAGTTTCTAAGAGGAGTAATTGGGCAGAGCAACTGATACTGCAAAAAATTAAGTTGAATGAACTTAAAATAACAAGTGTAGTCACTTTAAGTTAAATTCACTCAAGTTTTCATTACACGTTACTTAACTTTTTAGGGCAACCTTTTTCCACAAATATTTTGAGTAAATTAGCTCTGTGCATTCTCCATGTGGACAGTCTGTGTTGCTCTTTATTTATGTTTACGTCCAACGCTTGCCAACAAGGTTAGAATTAACAGTAGTAGTGTGTGTAAAATGACTCCTGTAGACCAGTTAAACCCCTCTCTACCTTCCACAAATGTGCTATTGAGTCGCCAGACTTCCTATTCACTAAATAATGGATTATTTAGTGATCATTAGCTAACTGCTAACCTAACTGCTTCAGTTCCTCTAGCTTAATTTTTCACTGTCATTCCACCAAAACAAACTACATCAGAGCGATTACACATTTACATCAACATTTACTCATTTGGCCATCAATGTTTTTTATACAGACACAGCTACATTATATACACAATGCACTTTGCTGCTGTTGCACTTTTTATGGCCTTGTTTTATAGCACTTCCTGCTGTGTTCATCCCTTTTTCTCTCACGCAGTTGTGAATGTGAAAGTGACTATTTGTCACCGTGAACACACCCCATCACACAACAAAATGTGCATTTAACCCATCCACACGTGAAGCGGTGGCTATCAACAGGATCAGAGGAGCCATGTAGCAAGACGGTACCATGCTCAATGGTGGTACCTGGGACGAGATTTCTGTTCATAAGGGCAAAGTTCTAACCATTAGACCACTACACACACGACCACACAGTTCAGATAAATGTGAATAAATTTCTCTCTTTTGTTAGAAATTCTGAGACTTTCTGACTTTCTTTAATGTCCGTTCTACTTTTCACCAGCATGGACACGACTTTGACCTTACATTTAGTTCGTAATGATCTTAACTTTAATTCATAATGATCTTAACTTAAGTTCATAATGATCTTAACTTTAATGCATAATGATCTTAACTTTAGTTCATAATGATCTTAACTTTAGTTCATAATGATCTTAACTTTAGTTCTTTATGATCTTAACTTTAGTTCATAATGGTCTTAACTTTAGTTCTTAATGGTCTTAAAATGTTTTAAATGTCTTAAATGTAACTAGTTGAGACCTGCAGAATCCCTGTTGTAGTGTTTATTCATTAGGCTTCGTTATTAATGTCATTATTATTGAATCACTGCAGAATCATTCAGCAGCATCTTTATTACTGTATTACTGTATATTTATCCATCGAATGTGTATGTCTGCATGTGGTGAGAATTTTTACATCTAGTTATTAGGCTTAATGTTGTTATAAATTATATAAATTTACTGTTATTATTATTATTATTATTAGCAGCAGCAGCAATGTTATTGCTCCATAATAAATAAACATTTATTCATTATTAATTTTCCATGATTTATGGATATATTCGTAATATTTATTCAGCATTAAACAACACATGTCCATGTATTTCACATTATAATGTGAATAAAATACCGTACACTTGAGTTTACAGCGGCTTTTCCTGTTTATTTCCTTCATGGGCTTTTCGCAGAACTTTTCTAGTCGAGTCGGTGCGGCAGTTTTTAAACATAAACACAGTGAAAAACCTCCACATATATACTATTAACTGTATGTATTAGAGTTTGTTGGTTTACAGTGCTGCTGTGGGCAGTGGTGGCCTAGTGGTTAGGACACTGCCTTTGAGACCTGAAGGTCTCAGGTTCGAGGCCCGGGCACTACTGAGGTACCCT